>VMDO01013661.1:25546-57497 GCA_007922755.1 Pedetes capensis | reverse complement strand
GAACATGTCTCACATCTATCTGTCCAACAAACACTTATCTGTTACTGGAAAAAAAAATTTCCTCTAAATTTTGTTACTATTCAGTAATACCGTAAGAAGGATATGAAATGCTGGTATGTGAAACACTCCTTATTTCTTATTTACCCTTTATTTCTTACTTGCCAACAGGGACGGCTGTGAGCTCACAGTCTTGTTTTGTAGTTGTTACCTGTGTACTGACATGTCCTTCTGACTTTTATCCTTCCTGGCATTTGCTTTTCTGTTGGTTCTTCATACAAAGAAAAGCATGGAATGCTCTATAGAGCACTATAAAAGCTTTTTTGGGATTTATATAACCATGTAAAACAGATGATCTTGAGAATTTGAACGCCTAAATTTATATGCATTATTTACGTGAAGCGAACAGTTTTTCCCCTTTAACCGTGAGAAACTTTATGATCATTCCTCAATTTTTCTAACTGGATTGGGAGTTTCTGGAGGACAAAGATAGTGTCTCTTGCTTCTTTTCTATCTCAGCATCACATAATGCCTAGTTGATTTCAAAATGCCTTTTTTTTTTTAATGGTTACTGGGAGTGTGTGGGTATCTGGCTTTCCAAAAGAAAGTAGTCATCAGACTACTTTCAAACTTCTTGCTTTCTTCTAATGGGTATCATCCATATGTTCTCCATTTTCCACTCCTCTTTGCTGTTTTGTGGGCCACCTGGGGCCCAGTAAAAGGCATTCCGATTTAAAGATGGAATGGTTTTGGCCTCTTTGCCTCTAATTCATTCTCTAGGGACAATGTTTCATTCTCATACTGCTTCAGGTTGAAAAACCAATGGTGGTGGATCCAGCAGTTCCTGTGGAAGGCTGTTAAGACACAGAAGTCCTTGGAAATTTGAAAATTCCGTACACATTATTGTAGGATTCATCTTGGATTGTGAGCAATTTGATTGCTCTAGAAACAACATAGTTTTTGCAAGGAAGTGTTTAATGGATTGTGGTGCAGTTGGGAACTAAAATGTTAATGTCATCATATTCCTGAACCCTCACAGAAAGCAACAATAATTGATCCACAGATTAAAGAAAAAGAGGTAGAGCGACTTTTTGGCTCTGCTTGCAAGAAGTGAACAGCGATGTTTAGAAGCATAGTTGTGTGTATCTAGGAGACAGACAGCCTTTTGTTCTTTCCCTTTAGAGAACTGAAGCCATTCTTCTGCTGAAGGGCACTTTGGTTGATTCCATATCTTTGCTATTGTGAAAAGCGCTGCATTGAAGAATGGATAAAAAAACTATGGTATATATACACAGTGGAATACTATTCAGCAATCAAGAAAGATGAAATAGGGTCATTCGCAGCAAAATGGATGGAATTAGAGAAAATTATTTTAAGTGAACGAACATGAGCTCAGAAAGAGAAACAACACATGTTCTCACTCATATGAGGGAGCTGATTCAAAATTACAAGAAGGAAAAATCCTACTCAAAGGTCAGATCATAATAAAAGGGGGGGAGGGAAGATAAGAATGAGGTCAATATAAATGGACTAGAAATCACAGGTAATTGTTCTAACAAGATAGAAACAAAGACCACTACAGGAAAAGTTTCTATCTTAAACAGAAATGGAACCCAGGGACATATAGAAAAATACTACATAGTAAAAGATAGAGAAGACTTGGATGGGAAACTTAGATGGGAAGGGGGGGGAAACATAGGGGAGGGTAAGGGGTAACCTATATGAATAATGTTTATCAAGTTGCATATATGAAAATTGTCACAAAAGCATGTCAAAATGAATCACATTATGATGTACATTAAAAATTTCTAATAAAAAAGAACTGAAATCATGAATTAACTCTTCTAAGAATTTTACTTCTTTTTAAATCACCACTTGCTAAAAGATTTTTTATGTTGTAAAAACATGTTTTCATCATTTTTATTGTTTCTTTTGTACATTTCCTTTGCTAGAGGGACAGCAGGGTGATTGATGGTATCTTCTGCCATCATATATTTCCTAGTGACTGTAGCTGTCTAAAGAGAAATGCTGCAGATTACCCACCTATTATTCAGACTTCTAGCCATTTGCTTCAGCTCCCTTCCCCACCTTGTCCTTCCATGTGACTACTTCCTACCCATTTGCTCTTTCATCACATTTTCCTTAAACAGTGCAAGCAGGAGTTCCTCAGATTCTCTGGCTTGCACATTCTCCCAGGATTTAGAGAACTTCCAGGTTCTGTCAGACATCAGGTGCCAGTGAGCTGGTAAGAGGGGAAGTTGGGTGCTTTTAAAAGAAAGGGATTTGTAAGTGTGGGTGTAGGATACAATTAACTTTCTTCTGCAGTACTTATTGTGGTCTGCAAAGTCAAAGTGTGTTGTTACTAAACAAAATGTAAAGTCTTCCTTCCTTTTCTAGAATTCAGAATAGGATGTAGGCTTTTGCTGGAAAGGGAGAGGTTCTGCAGGCTGTAGGTATGTGTGGACTAACACACTGCATGTGATAATTTGAATGCCCCAGTCTCACTCCCAAAAAATCAGTCCCCCATTGAAAACCCTATGAACAGCAGAGAAGCACTGATAATAGGGTTTTTGCCTGTTGTACATAGGGTTGCTATGAGTTGGCAACCTACTTGATGGCACCTAACAACAACAGTCTCAGTTACTTGAGAGCCTTAATGACATCTCTTTCCAACTGCATTATACAGATAGTTAAGAAGAATGATAGTAACAGTGTCCTTTGTTTTTGTTACACCCAGTCACCCTGGGTATACTTTTTAGATGTACATATTTTTATTTTTATTTTTATTTATTTATTTATTTTTTTGTGGTACTGGGGTTTGAACCCAAGCTTTGCAAGTGCTAGACCTTAGCCCATTTTTTCACTTTTTGGGACAGGGTCTTGCTAAGTTACACGACTACCTCTGGTTTCGAACTTGTGATCCACCTGCCTCCACCTCCTGAGCCACTGGGATTATAGGCATGTGCCACCGCGCCCGGCCATGTTTTTATTTTTTAAGGTAAAGATGCAATATATTTTCTTGCCATGTGAATTGATGTTTTAGCATCCATACTTTGCAGAATGCCTTCATTATATGGTACGTTCTTTCTGCAGATGGCAACTGCGATTCTCCTTATGTCCTAGAGAGATGACCCATTTCCTGTGACTTGTTCTAATAATACAGGATGACTTTTAATTCTTGTTCATAGTTTGCCTTTAAAAGACTGCCAGGATACTTAAGTGTTTAACTCTTTTTACTCTCCAACTCTTGTGATATACCTTTGAGAATTGATAAGTCATGTGATGATTTAAAAACAATGGCAGATTGGCTTTGTGAAAGTTTATGTGATTGAATAATTAAACATTCCTTATAGCTCTGCTTTCTGGATTAGTTATGTATATCTCTTCTGCAACCTACCTCTAATGTTTTTTGTTACAGAACCAACCACAGGGTGTTTTTTGTTCACTTGTTTGGTTTGCTTTTTCTACAGACAAAAAACATCTTTAAAGGCCATGTAAACTTTGAAACTGTTTCTAGTTCCTCTCTGCAGTTTTGCCATCTCTGCTCAGATTCATCCCTGGATAAGGAGTCTGTGCTTCCCCCCTTCTGGAGGCATTGTTGGGTCTCCTAGCTGGCCTGGATCTTCTTTCCTGAAGCTCTGCTCTGTAGTGACTAGAGTGCCCTGCAGTTCTTGGGAGGGTAGGGGTGTCAGTGAGCAGGGCCTGTGAATGAGACCTTAGCGAGTCTGTCCAGCACTTCTCTCCTGCTGCCTGGCCTGCTGCTGATAGTCACACTGTCTTCACAGGGAATGGTATCAAAAACCTCCTGTCATATCAGCATGGGTCTCTTGCTTCCTGCAGGAAGAGCGGCATCCTGGGAGGCACAGAGGTGGAGCCTGAGAGCACAGCCTTCAGACGCTTCTCTGCTCAGGCCCAGTCTTTTCTTTACCCTTAGCCAACTTCCTTTGACTCACTGCTTCTTTTTGTTTGTTTGGTTTTTCTTCACTGAACATTAAGCATTGCTTTTCATTTGCCTACAAACAATCTCTGCTTCCCAAGTTCATTACTGCCATTTCCAGTGAACAATTATTGCTGGTTGGCCTTTGGAGCTGGGCAGCAAGAGTCCCATAGGCTGAAACAGAGCATTTTGGGGGGATTGCTTTGTATTTGTAGCCAGTAGGTCGCTTTTCCATGGCTTTGCAGGAAAGATTCAAAGGAAGCATTGGAGCCTTTGTGTTCATTTCTTCTTCTATCACATCAATAGGAAGGGTATAGAGGTAAAGAATTTTTATACTTTTTTTCCCCTCACTACTGTGGGCTAAACCAGGACCTTGTGCATGATAGATAGACAAGTGCACTACCACTGAGCTGCATCCCCAGCCCCTTATCTTCAGTTTTTATATTGAGACAGAATCTCGCTTAGTTGCACAGGTTGCCACTGGCCTGGAACCTGTGATCCTCTTGCCTTGGCTTCCTGAGTTGCTGGCATTACAGGTGTGTGCCATATTGCCTGGCAACTTTTTTAAAAAAATGTATTCTAATGCTATGATCTCTGAACCATCTTGAGTTGGTTTCTTGTCTGCAGCTGGAGAAAGGGCTATGATAAAAGAAAGAGCAGCTGGACTCTCACCAAGGTCTGGGGGAAATTAAGAGAAGATCCTGATTCTGCTGGAGGTGGCAGGCAGGTGATTGGCATTCCTGGGCCCCTACTTGCTGCCTGGCCCTCTGCCTTCTTATCAGCAATAGACTTTCTAACCTTGATCTTAGATACGGAGTTGGACAGGTGCTGGGGAAAAGGAGAAGAGTCCCAGGGCAAAGGAGAGCAATGGGGAATGTGTGAGGCTTGAAAGGGCAGAGTGGCTTAGTTGTGTCTTCACCAGGCTCTGAAAGGAAGGAGAGGAGAGTAAAGGAAAGGTGTCCATGGCTTCACTTAGTGTCCTCAGTCAGGATGAGCCAGGCCAACGCTACTTCCTCTGGTGGCTCCTCTGCCCGACCACGTTTCTTGGTCTTCATTGTCATATCCACTGTGCTCTTCCTCCAGATGGTGGGTTGGGAGATGAGCAAGTGTGGAAGCTGGCGTTGGATGGGAGGAGTTTGTGTTACCCATGCTCTGTCCTGCAGGTTAGGGGGACTAAGCATGAAGCTTATGTGGAGCAGCGTCCTGAAAAGAACACCATTCATAGCCAAAAAGAAAATATGCAACATGGCTCCTCTATGTTTTTTTCAGGCAGCTGTTTCAGATGATAGAAATGTACCTATTATGGTCTTGAGAACTCTGCTAGTCTGGTAATAGGTTATGACAGAGTGTGGAGACACACTTATCCAGGAAATCTGCTTTCACCTGGCTTACTTCTCTAGCAATAGAGCACCTTTGAGTTGCCCAAGGCAATAAGTAGATAAGTAATATCATAAGCTATTCTTGCCAGGTAGGTTCATACTCAGGTGGAGGCATGTACCGTAGAAATAACTGCAATTTTTAGCTGAGAATAGGTACCTTTCAATTGGGCCATCACATCCAGGCCCAGCAGTAGACTTTTTCTAAGACATGCGTGCACGTGTGTGCCTGCTTGTGTGTGCACATTGGGGATTGAACCCAGGAGCTTGTGTGTGCCAAGCCTGTACTTCACCACTGAGCTACACTCCCAGCTCTTTGTTTCCCTGATATTTTAAAAGGTGTCTACTGCCTAGTTCTAGTTATTACCAGCTTTTAAAAGGAGCTGCTTATGTCCATGATATCAACTTAAGAACGTTTCCTAACTCAAAATATGGGCAAATATATTTGAAAAATCTGAATAATTTGAGAGAAGAACTAGAGAATGCTGAAACAAAAAGATAGTTGAAGCTAGTCTAGTTTTACTATCGGTTACTTCCTGATGGCCTAAGAAGTAATGAATTGCCATATACTGGCTCCTTTTGGCACATGCATGGAATGTGGAGGGGAAAGAATCCTGCTATGTCGAAGGACTAATGCCCTCTGACCATTCTTCTTGTTACTGTTGTCAGATGCTGTTGAATTGAATCTGACTCATAGCGACCCTGTGTACAACAGAAGGAAACACTCCCCGACACTGTGCCATGCCTGGCACTATGTCAGCACTTCTCTGTTATTCATAGGGTTTTCAATGGCTGATTGTTTTGGGAGTGGGCTGCCAGACCCTTCTCCCGAGCCTACAGCACCTAGTATTCCCAGGCTGTCTCCCATCTAAGTACTAACCAGGCCTAGCTCTGCTTAGCTTCCAAAATTGATGAGATTGGTCACCAGGGTGGTATGGCTGTAGATCATTCTAGTCTCTCTTATTGTGCCTTAGGTCATTTAAGATGTTCCTCAAACCACATTATAAGTGACTAACAATGTCAGCCACATACTGCTTCTTATAGTGATGAGTTTTATAAATTCCCCATTTTCTGTGGGATAGGATACTTTTGTATTGTTTTATTAGTCTCTTTTTAAAAATTTTATTTTATTTTACTTTTTAAATGTGGGCTGAGGTTTAGTTCAGTTGGGAGAGTGCTGCTCTGCCCTCTCTGAGGCACTTGGTTCTATCCCCAGCACTGCAAAAATGGGAGGGCAACCCACTCCTCAAATAATCCCAAAACAGTAAGCCCTTGAAAACCCTATGTAGGGTCGCTATGAGTCGGACTCGATTCGACCAAACAACAACAACAATTTTTGCTTTATCAGTTTCTGATAAACAATTTGTATTTCTTTATCCATACAATTCTTGGCAAAGAGTTGCATTTTTTTAATAGAGGAGATTATAGGAGTTCCTGCATATTTCTTCAGGGAAATCTTAACTCCAAATATATTTTCATGAAAATCTCCAGCTTCACTCTTTGAGAAATGCATTTTCTTTTCTGTACAGCTTTCCGCTCCAGGCCATGCTTACTATACTAAGGGAATAGAGAGTCTTCTCTAGGATTTTTCTAAACCCCTAGAGTCTGAATTGATATTCAAATTACAATGTGTCCTTCCCAGAATTAATTAATGTATTATACATTCCTAGTCCTGAGTCATGAGGACACACAATTTATTTTTTCTAGTAAAAATATTCTTCCTTTACATTATGTAATGTGTCTTCAAACAGTGATCGTTAGCCTGAATTTAAATTGTGTTTTATTCTTTTTTTTGAAATGTAATAAAGAAAAGCTCCTGAGATTGATTATCCTGTGGTGGCATGGTTATTTCTAAAATAGTTTTTAAAAATTTTCCATTTTATTTTATTTATTTATTTATATTTTTTGAGACAGGGTCTTGCTATGTAGCCCAGGTTGGCTTTGACCTCACGATCTTTCTGCCTCAGCCTCCCAAGTGTTGGGATTACAGGAGTGTGCTTTCAGGCCCGGCCCATAAAAAAAGTTTAACAATGAGTAAACTGTTGTATTTAGTACAGTCTAAGTTTGAATCAAGAAGAAATATTTATTTTTTACACTTGAGAATTTTCTTACATTCTTAGGAAATGTATTGTTTTCATTTTAGCCCTTGAAAGACTAATAGCTTATTCTGTTATTTATTATTTTTTATGTCTTGTTTTTTAGTGATTATGAAATTTTGCAAAACATGCAATAGTTTTTTTGCACAAAGTTTGAAAGGAAGATTTGAAAATGTATTCATAAATTTATCCAAAATGTGCAAATCTCATTTAAGAACCATGATCTTTTTCTCTGTGCAATCCCTTTCTAGTCTAGTCTAGTTCTGTTTTCCTATATTTTTTGTATAAGTATAATCATGCTGTATAATGCAACACTACTGTAAGCATTTTTCTATGTGGCTTTGAAATGGCTTTATAATATTCTGTTTAGAGGATGTATACTAATTTGTTTTCTCAAATCTTTCTTTGACATTTAGGTTTTTCTCACTGTTTCTGTTTTTAAAATAATGCTATGATGAAGTTCTTGGTGAATAGCTTTTAAAAATATACACACATACACAATTTTGATAAAACAGACTCAAGGTAATGGTATTTCTAGGTCAGAGGATATGAAAAAAACTCATGGCTTTTGGTCATACACACCCAAAGCATATTTTGGTATTATTGTTTACAATTTGCAATATCATGAGCAATATTCTCAGAGTATCAATAACTTAATAGCAAAAAATGGTACATAATTTTAAAATTTGCATGCATTTGATCATTGAGGAGAATGATCATTTTCTCATATGTGTTTTTAGTTGAATTGGTTGTTTTGTGAATTATCTCTTCATTTCTTTGTCTGTTTGTGAGCTCCAGATATACAAATGAAATTAGCTTTTTGTTGTATTTGCTGCAATGAAATTAATCCTAGTCTGTTGTTTTTCTGTTTGTATTATTTAATACTAAAGTTTTTTATTATCAAGCCAAATCTGTTGATCGTTTGTTATTCTGTCTAAATATCTTTTAAAAAAGTTTTTATTTATTAATGTTAGTGGGGTATAGAATAATAAGTTTACTGTATCCATTATGTAATTCTTAGATCAATTTTGTTTATACATTCATCGTCTTACATATTTTACAGTATATTAACTAAGGAGGGAAAAAGAAAAATGTAGGAATTTTAATTAATTTGTGATGAAAATCCTATGTAATCACGGCTTATATCTCATTGATTTTTTTCCTTTCCCACTTTTAATGTATTCATATAGTTGCATCCTGTATTTTGTGTTTCTCCTTTCTCTCTTTACTCTTCTACATTGTTTCCCCTCCCCTTCTTCAGTTTGCCAACCTCTGCTCCCACATACTGATCTCCTCCCCTCTCCTATCTGGTCTACTTATTTTTTCTTTTCTTAGATAGGTGTAGTTGTTCATTTTTATATATTGAAATACGTGTAGTTTTTTCCTTTTACTTAGATTTAACTCCCACATATGAGTGAGAACATATAGTATTTCTCTCTCTCTTTTTTCTTTTAGAATGATGTTCTCCAGTTCTATCCATTTTGCTGACATAATTTCATTTTTGCTTATTCCTGAGTAATATTCCATTGTGTATATATACCACAGTTTTTAAATCCACTCCTCTGTTGATGGATGGACATCTTGGTTGATTCCATACCCTTGCAATTGTGAAGACTGCTGCATTAAATATGGAAGTGCAGGTGTCCCTGTGGTGTGATGACTTATCTTCCTTTGGGTATTTTCACAGGAGTGGTATAGCTTGGTCATATGGTAGTTCTAGTCTTAGTTTTTTAAGGTACCTCCATATTGATTTCCAAAGTGGCTGAACTAATTTTACATTCCTACCAGCAGGTAAAAGTGTTCCTTTTTCTTTACATGCTTGCCAGCATTTGTTATAGTTTGTTTTGTTAATCTTCATCATTCTTACTGGAGTTAGATGGAATCAGTGTTGTTTTGATTTGCATTTTCCTAATGGCTAGGGATTTAGAGCACTTTTTCATGTGTTTATTGGCCATTTGTATTTCTTCTTCTGAGTGTACAAAAATCTTAATTTGTTCTGTATAGTCCATGAAAGCCATATTTAGTGCCATTGCTTTGGAAAAAATGGGCTTGAATGTAGTGTGTTACACATCGCTATTTTATGATTTTCTCTCTCTCTCTCTTTCTTTCTCTTTCTCTCTCTCTCTTTCTCTCTTTTGTTTTTTTGAGATAGTGTCTTGTTGTGTAGCTCAGGCTGTCCTGGAACTTGCTATGTAGACCAGGCTGGCCTTGAACTTGCATTGATCCTGTGCCTCAGCCTCCTGAGTGCTGGGATTATAGGTATGTACCATCAGGCACGGCTGATTCTTCCCCTTTTAAATATGAAAATGAAGTACATGTATGAATTCACACTGTTACATAGCTTTTCTATATGTAATTGACTTTTTTCATCAGTAATATGTAATGGATGTCTTGCCTTGTTAATATAAATCTTTCACATCATAGTTATGGCTTTTTTTAGTGTTCCATTGTGGGTTTTGTGTGCATGTGCATGCGTGCGTGTGTGTGAGTGTGTGTGTGTGTACTCAGGATCAAATGTAGGGCCTTTTGCATGCTAGGCAAGCTCTGCCACTGAGCCATATCCATCACCCCTTCAGTGCATTCTGAATTACATGGAAGGTATGGCATGCCTAGCTCATACCAGTTTATAAAAGCCAGTTGTGCACTTTTCTTGTCAACTGTACATCCAGTGAGTTCATTTTGGCAGCTTCAAATTAGCCAGAAATTGGCAAAAACTACAAATTGGGGCTCCTTAATCCCCTGGAGAACTAGTTGTTAGTATTTACCGGCATACCACTATTTATACTTGACCCCTATTGATCAATTTTTACTTTGATTCTGTTAAGAAAATTTTTTAATCAAAGATACGGTGAACATTGTTGTTGTTAGGTGCCATCGAGTCGGTATCTGACTCATAGCGACCCTCATAGGGTTTTCAATGGCTGAGTGCTTCGGGATTGCCTTGGGAGTGGATTGCCTTGGGAGTGGATTGCCAGGTCCTTCTCCCATTTTTGCGGTGCTGGGAATTGAAGTTGGGGCCTCAGAGACTGCAGCGCAGCGCTCTACCCACTGAGCTAAATCCCAGCCCGGTGAACATTGTAGGGGATACTTATTTGTGTACTTGTGTGATTGTTTCCTTCAGATAAATTTCCCAGAACTGGATTATTAGCCAAATGATAGGCTTATTTAAAAATTTGATACATACCTCCACACTGCCTTTCACAAAGGTTGTATTGGTTTAATTTCTAAGCGCTAGTATATGTTACTAGCTGTTTTGACCCATTTTTTTGCCATCATTGGATTATGCCTGATAAGCATATTATCTGATAAGCAGAAAAATGATATTGCAGTATTTATTTGTATTTTATTGAATTGACTTCTGTTGTGTAGTCTTTATTTTTGTTTCTAAACTGCCTACAAAATACACATAAAGACCTCTAAAACATACCTACAAAAATAATCAAGAAATGCCTCAACTTATTGTTTAAATTAAGGTATTTAAAAATCTTTAAAAAGCTGGGCGTGTTGGTAGACGCCTGTAGTCCCAGTGACTTGGGAGGTGGACACAGGAAGATTGTGAGTTTGAGGCCAGAGGCAGGTTACACAACTTAGAAGACTCTATTTCAAAGAAAACCACTTCAAGCTTTTTAAAAATATATTTTTATGAACTTGAAATTTCTGTTTATTTCTGTAAAGATGGGAGTATTAAAGGCCAAAATCCCCAAGAAAGAAAATGGAATAAGATTATATAGCAGTCTGGAGTATATGCAAAATTGTACTGAAGCACAAAATTTTTAATTGTGATAATGTTCAATTTATTTACTTTTTTTTCTGTTGCCTGTATTTTTGGCATGTGATGTAAGAAAGCATGGCTAAAATTCATGGTAACAAAGTTTAACCCTTGTTTTTTATTAAGAGTTTTATAGCTTTAGTTAGGTAATATGTATAGTCTTTGATCTACTTTGAGGAGAGGGTTGTTGTTGTTGTACTTGTGGGGCTGAACCCAGGGCCTTGCGTTTATTTTGTCAGTGCTGTACTACTAAGCTGCACCCTTGGCCCATTAAAACATTTTTAATCTTGCGACAGGTTGTGCAGGCTGCCTCTGGCCTTGAACATGTGATATTCTCACCTAAACCTCCCCAGTTGCTGGGATTATAGGTGTACACCACCTTGCCTTATCTATTTTCAGAAAATATTGCTTTGACGTTTTGTAACTATTCTGTTTTGAGGTAATAAAAAATGTCCTTGATAAATAAAATTTCCTTTTTATATAAATTAATGCTATTATATCTTGAATTCAACTATTGGATATTACTACATTTCTTTTATTTCCATGTGCTTGATACATTTCTCTCATTTTCAACTATTCTTAATCACTCTATTGTTGCTGCTATGTTTTATTTTTTTTAAACCTCAGTCTGAATGAGGATCTTTTCCCTAAATGTTGTTGTTGTTGTTAGGTGCCGTCGAGTCGGTATCCGACTCATAGCGACCCTCATAGGGTTTTCAATGGCTGACTGTTTCTCGGGATTGCCTTGGGAGTGGATTGCCAGGTCCTTCTCCAATTTTTGCGGTGCTGGGAATTGAGCTCGGGACCTCAGAGACTGCAGCGCAGCGCTCTACCAACTGAGCTAAATCCCAGCCCCTTTCCCTAAATAGTTGAATTTATTCTATTTACACTTGTTGATATATACTAGGTATGGTTTTTCTTTCTCCTTTCTTTTGCATCTATATTCTATCTTTCATTATTTTTTGAATTCTTGAACTTCTCTCTTCCCCTCTATACTTCCCTTCTTTCCTCCATTTATTCTGCCTTTCTTTCCTCTGGTTTTGGTTTGTATTGGGCTTTTATTATGTTTTCTTCTCTGATAGTTTGAAAGGTATGCACTCTGATTTAAATCTTAATACTTTGGTATCCTGTGCAACATTCAGTAGTAGTATTCAAATTATGTTTCTCAGTTTCGACTTCAGAGATGAAATAATACTTTTTGTCCCTCTCATGTTTAGTGGAGAAACTTGTTCACCTATACCAGTGGTTGACACACATTTCGTGTAGCGTCAGACAGTATATATATATATTGTGTCATATGGTCTTTTTTGGAACTACTCAACTCTACCATAAATACTTTGTTAATGAATGGATGTGGCTATGTTCAAGTAAAATTTTACTTATGAAAGCATGCAGAAAGCCAGATTTGACATTCTGGCTATAATTTACCAACCCCTACTGTATATTACTTATATTCTCTCCTTTCCCTGGTATTTTATTTGCATGTCATAAACTTTTTAAGTTCCTGTTTTTTATAGACACGTTGGCAATACCATGCTTAAAATGATTCTCCAAATTTTATTGGTGAGTACAAAGATTAACACATTTTAATTTATGCATTTTCTTTAACAGTCTTTTATGTTTTTTCTTTAACATATCCATAAACATCCATTTATGTTTTATATTTTTTCTTTAACAGTCTTTTCAGATATAGGAGTGAATTCAGTAGAATTCAATAGAATGATAAAACTCTTTTTTTTTTTTTTTTTGTGGTACTGGGGGTTTGAGCCCAGGGCCTCGCGCTTGCATGCTTTGCAAGTGCTGGACCACCGAGCTGCACTCTCAGCCCATTTTTTTACTTTTTGAGACAGGGTCTCACTAAGTTATGCAGACTGCCTCTGGTCTTGAACTTGTGATCCTCCTGCCTCTGTCTCCGCCTCCCGGACCACTGGGATTACCAGTGTGTGCCACTGTGCCTGGCTCCATAAAATTCTTTAAGAACAATTTAAAATTGTGAATGGCTAAGGTCCTTTTTCTGAGGTTTTATCCTGTGTTTTAAGAATAGCTTTTGAAAGGCTAACCAGAGAGAAAACTGAGATGACCTTGTTGTTGTTAGGTGCCCTCGAGTCGGTATCTGACTCATAGCGACCCTCATAGGGTTTTCAAAGGCCGACTGTTTCGGGATTGCCTTGGGAGTGGACTGCCAGGCCCTTCTCTCATTTTTTGCAGTGCTGGGAATTGAACTCAGGACCTCAGAGACTGCAGCGCAGCGCTCTACCAACTGAGCTAAATCCCAGCCACTAGATGACCTTAGTTTGGGTGTAAAAAGGATATTTGTGTCAGATGGAATGAGTGGTGTACATGGGTATGCAAGACCATTTCCATGTTCATCATTTTAATCCATTTCCTCTGTTCTGCTCTTGCCTTTGGTTACAGCTTCCTGACTATTCACACACATCTGCTCTCTTAATCCTGCAGTGGTTTGCCCTTCTTTCCCTGCTTCTCCTGTTCCTAAGTGTCTTCTGTTTAGATGTCTTCGCAGGCAGAGTCAACATTTGATCTTGCAGCTTATGTGATCTTTAGTGCATAGAGAATTTTATAGTTTTTCCAGTTTTCGTATATAGAGTTCATTTGTTTTCACATGTTCTAAAACTCTTAGTGCTTTGATATCATATTAAGTACTGAGTTGAGTACAGTGAATTATTAGGTTATCAGGTTAAGCCTAAACAACTTCATCCAAGTATTTTGTTATGTATTATTTATTATTCAGTTTTTTCAGAGATTTTGTGTATATATGTATTTATGTGGATATGTGTGTATGTGCAATTAAAGCACACATTTGGCATTAATTTTGGTTTTAAATAAATGCTTGTAACTAGATAGTTCTTCCTGAAATTTCATTAATTGTTTGCGTTTATTACTTTCTCTTATGAGTTGGCGGGATTATACTTTCAGGTAGATTTTCTACAAAGGGTCTATGGACATCATATTTCTTGAGTCTTGTGTGTTTGAGAATGCCTTTCTGTGGCATTCACAAATTAGTAATAACTTGGCTTGGGTATAGGATGATTGGATTACACTTCCCTTTTCTATCTACCTTGTTTGCCACATGGTAGATGTTCCTCCACTTTTTCCTTATATCTAAATTTGATAAGAAGTCAGCCTGAATATTTTTTCTTTGTGATTTAGTGTTTTGTATGTATGTTTGTTTTTGTAACATGGAAGCTTAACAAATTCAGGTTATGCTTCAGTGTTTTATATTCCTTATAAGTTATCCTGAAATACCCTGAATCCATTGCATCTGTATATTTATTCTTTCACGTCAGTGGCTTTTCCCAATTTATTATTGAATTTTTTTTTTATTCCACAAATTGTTTTTTCTTTCTGGCACACCAATCATTCATAATTGGATTTATGTTGTTTCTTTACCAAAGCTGTCAAGTTTTCTCTAATTGCCTCATCTCTCTATTCTTTTCCTTCTGTGGTTTGCTCAAATCTCTTGTCTGCATGACTGATTTGGCAGTTTGGCATAAAAATATCAAGTGCCTATAATTAGGTGTTGAATGAAAAAGGTGCCTGCTTTAAACTGAAATACTGTTTTTTCTTCTTATTTCCTTTCTTTCTTTTTTTCTTTTGTTGTACTGGGAGTTGAACCCAGGGCCTCATGCTTGCATGCTTTGCAAGTGCTGGACCACTGAGCTACACCCATAGCCAATTTTATTTTTACTTTTTTTTTTTTTTTTTTTACTTTTTAAGACAGGGTTTTGCTAAACTGCGCAGGCTGCCTCTGGTCTTGAACTTTTGATCCTCTTGCTTCTGCCTCCCAAGTCCCTGGGATTATGGGCATGCCCCACTGCACCCCAGCGTTTTCTTAATTCTGATAGCTTTTATTTCATCTTGTTTTTTTTTTTTTTTTTTTTTTTTTTTTTTTTTTTTTTTTTTTTTTTTTTTTTTTTTTTTTTTTTTTTTTTTTTTTTTTTTTCTTCCTGGTTCTGGAAGGTTGAACCTAGGTCTCACATGTGCTAGGCAAGGACTCTACCACTGAACTGCACCTCCAGCCCATTTTTAAAATTTTTATTTTCAGACAGTGTCTTGCTGTATTGCTCTGGCTGTTTCTGCCCTTGAACTCCTGATGCTCCTGCCTTGACCTCCTGGGTTGCTGGGATTATAGGCATGAGCTGGGGTGCCCAGTGACTTTCTGTTTTTAATGGCCTATTTTAACAGTCCACATTTTCTTACATTTTCTTGATCCAATACAAACCAATTATAGTCTATTTTTCCTTCAGTTTCTTAGATTAAATCCTTCAAAGCATTCTCTTCCCTGTCCTTTTGCATGTTCTCTGCCTTGTCTTCATTTTTGCTTAGGAATGTTCTAGGTTTTGTCTAGCTTTACTTTGTCTGAAAATAGCGTGGGTGGAATCTCATTGACTTCCTTCCTTATTTGTCCTGGGTTTGTTTGTATCCTTTCCTTAGCGCTTGAGCCAGAGGGCTGGAAGATGATGGTATATAATCTGCTTTTAGCCTTTGTCTGCGTGGGTGGCAGGCAAGGCTCTGTAGCAGTGGCCACACCAGTCTGTGAACTTTGCGTCTTCATTTTACTGCATGTTTCAACTAATGCCATTTATTATCTTCTCCTTTGAATGAGCTAGCCATATGATAAGAATTGTTCAGAACAGCTTTACTGTTTGGGGAATTTTTGTTCTCTGAATCTGTTGGGTATTTTTTTTTTCTACCTTCGTACATCATTTTGCAAAGTAGGTTGCTTTCAGCCCTAATCTTTCTCCTTAATTCAAGTCAGAGGGAAAAGCTGGGATGGGTTGGCTACATAGTTTCTCTTTAACTCTTTCACAGCTAGAATAGGTAGGAATGTGAGTTCCAATAAGATGTTACTTGCTCGTCCAAGTTGGGGGATACTGGGGAGTCTTTCAGATCCGTTGTTGCACGCTTCCCTTAACACTCCACTGTTTTTATGAGCAGAGGAGCTATGTGTAGACTCCTAGCAGGTTCTCTTTATTTGGTCTATTTGTATTACTTCTCGTTGATAGGTCTTTCTCTATAAACATAGATAAAGTTTTTCTCTCTACTTTTTTTCTCTTTGTTCATTTTGAGGATTAGAGAGGAAGTTTTTAAAATTTTTAATTGACATTTAATATTTGTACACATTTATGGGGTGTTGTTGTTGTTAGGTGCCGTCAAGTCGGTATCCGACTCATAGTGATCCTCATAGGGTTTTCAATGGCTGTTTCAGGATTGCTTTGGGAGTGGATTGCCAGGTCCTTCTCCCATTTTTGCAGTGCTGGGAATTGAACTTGGGACCTCAGAGCCTGCAGAGCAGCGCTCTACCAACTGAGCTAAATCCCAGCCCATTTATGGGGTATATAGTATGGTAATTTGATATATGTATATAATGTGTAATGATCAAGTCAGAGTGCTTGGCATTTAAGAACATTTTACCATCTTTCCAGGAAGTCCGCTTTATGAGTCTCGATGACTATAATTAATGCATGTGAAGCCCTTCATAGAGATATAATTATAGAATCTCAGTTAAGAATGTGCTTTAAGGTCCAAGCTTGCACCCCATACTTGAGTTGTTTCTGTAACATCCTCAGTTTGTTCATCTGTCCCTGTCTTCCATCAGTAGTGAGAGTGTAATCCTCCAGGAAGGATTAATTTTGTCCTTAGTCATTTATATTTTCTACAAACCTTTCATATATTGAGCTGGAATCTGTTTTGTAACTAGCTTCAGATTTCATCCCTTGGGGCCGTTGGTAGACTGGAACCCACTGGAACACATCTTATTTTCCAAATAATTGAAGCTGGCCACAAAGTGACCCTGGGAGCTTCTTCCTTCTTCAGTCATTTCTTTCTTTTTTCTTTATTTCCCCTCAGTACTAGAGGAATGAACCCAGGATCTCATGCATACCTTCAAGCACTGTATCACTGGGCTATACTCCTTGCCCATTTATTACTTTTTATTTTGGGATAGGGTCTTGCTAAGATATGTAGGCTGCCTCTGACCTCAAACTTGTAATTCTCCTGCCTCTGCCTCCTGAGTTGTTGGGATTACCGATGTGTTCAGCCACACACAGCTTCCCTCATTTCTTATAAGGTAGGAGTCAAGTCTCATTCCTTATCCTAGTATTCTCTGAAAAAGAAAGGATACCTACCCATAATGAAAAACAACACTTGAGGTATGGTTTGATGAAATTACAGTACATAATACTGATGTATCTTCTCCCACACTGAGATACATGTCACTCCAGAAATCTTTTCTTTTGTCCAAATAAATCACCCTAAGAAGTAGATAGCAATTTTGAGTACAAAGGGCTCTCTCCATAACTTTCTCTACCAGTACTTTATTTTTTTAAATTTATTTTTGTGATGCTGGGGGTTGAACCCAGGGCCTCACGCTTGCATGCTTTGCAAGTGCTGGACCACTGAGCTGCACCCCCAGCGTAGTTTTTTTTTTTTTTTTAACTTTTTGAGACAGGGTCTCGCTGAGTTACACAGAGTACTCTGGTCTCAAACTTGCGATCTTCCTGCCTCTGCCTCCCGAGCCACTGGGATTACAGGCGTGTACCACTGCACCCAGCTCTACCAGTACTTTATTTATATCATTTTTCTCACTACATTATTTCATTGCAAGTCCTGCTTTTGATCTGTGAATATGCACACAATTCTCTGTATTTTCCCATTTTCCTTTATCGTGTATTTGCATGGTTTCTCTTTTTTAAATTTCTGAGAATACTTTTTGTTACTGACTTTCATTCTTAATTCTGTGGCAACATCATTCCAAGGTTGATTTCATTTACACTTTATCTCCAATTTATAGCATTTGTAATCCTATCCAGTTTATTCTCAGGGGAAAGTAGATGCACCTGTTACAGTAAGATTCATAAAGAGTTACATTAGGAAAAAAGGTCATTGAAAATATGGAAGATTCAAGAGCGATTCCTGTAGTCTTAAAGAATAAAGTATGGTAACTGAAACTATTGAAAACTCTATGAGGGTCACTGTGAGTTGGACCCAACTCAAGGGCACCTGACAACAACATACTAACTGAATTTGACTTCAGTGTTTGAGGTATGCAGATATAAAGGGAATAGAGAAATCAAGAGAGGAAAAGTTACCTGCTCTTCCTTAACCATGCCCCAGTCTCCACTGTTGGTGCAGGCAATCAGATTGACCAGCCTGTGTGGGCTTCTCACATCATATCCGTGGTGGTGGTGGTGGTGGCAGTGGGCAGTTGGCACCCCTGGCCTTACACATTGTTAGTGGATTGGTTTAATCTTACCTTACATCCTGAAGGTTACAGTGCCAAATAGTTTATAATGGCCATTGTTAAGGAGAGAAAGAGTATTTTCTTTTCCTTTTCCTCTGTGAATTCAAATTTCCATGTAAAAGGAAAGGAATATTTTAGGAAAAGAAAATTTTATCTATTTGCTTTACAGCCAAATTAGTTTAATCTCCCTTTTTCTCTCCATAAGGAAAGTGGTTCTTAAAGAGACAGAGTCAATTTACAAATCTGTATACTCTGTTTTACACAATTTGACACCATGCCTCCTTTTTTAGCACTATCATGAGCTAATGTCAGTGTTTAAATTTCTCATTTAGGAATTTGGATGGTTGAGTGAAAATTGTATTATTCTGTGTGCATTTGTGTGTGTGTGTGTGTGTGTGTGTGTGTGTGTGTGAGAGAGAGAGAGAGAGAGAGAGAGAGAGAGGAGAGACAATATGATTACTTAATAAAAAATAAACTCAGTTTTTCCAGTTGATTGCTGAAAGTGGTGACAGAGGAGTTGACAATAAATAATGCTTGTCCTTTAGCAAAAAAATTGAGAAAGGATCATTCCCTCCATAGCCCCAGTTTCTTACTTGAGGCTGGTAAGCTCATGTGGCTGTTGACTACAAACAGAAGGCCCTTTGCGATGAGTGTGTATTGATTCCTTGACAGTGGTCAGCCAAGGATATTGCCTCTTCCTAGAATTTTTAACTGAAAAGTTGCCTATGTGAAGATTTGAGCATTTTACATCTCAGAGAGTAGTCTTTACCCCTGCCTATGTGTGTATGACAGGTTTTCTGACAGCTCAAACACATCTTAACTAATGTCGTGGTTTTGAATCTTATGTTGTTGGAAAAATGGGCTCATTACCTTTCTTTTCTAATGAGATTATTATAGCTGGTTGAAATGTCTGAAGCTGCTTTTGTTTTCTTCTCTTGCATCTATGAGATTTTTCATAATAAGGTTTTGGACCTTTTAAAATTATTTGGATCTGTTTAAAAATTATTCTATATCTGAGCTTACAACATAGTTACTATCTTAATACAGTTAGGGTTAACAAAATTTTATGTATCTTTCTGGAGATTTCATCCTTGGAAACCATACCTTAGTTTTTCAAATGTGCTGACTGTCTGTAGATAAATCATGGCCCATTCGAAGATGAGCAGGATCTCTTGGGGTGGAAAAGGGGTGGAGAAGTGGCCCTGACTTACTGCAGTGCCATTGTCAGAGCTGCCTTTCTGAGAAGTGTGCTGCTTCTGTAATGATCAAGACTGCCTACAAGAAAATAATGTGGTTGTATTGACATTAACTTTGAGCAAGTGACACGTACTTCATATCTGTTGAATTTGAAATTAATAATACATAGCTATGTGAGTGAAGTCTGCAGCCATAGCCCTGTGGTGTCTGATCCTGTCAGATCTTGGAAGCTAAGCAGGGTTGGGCCTGGTTAGTACTTGGATGGGAGACTGCCTGGGAACACCAGGTGATGTAGGCTTGGGAGAAGGACCCTGCAACCCACTCTCAAAAGTCAATCCGCCATTGAAAACCCTATGAATAGCAAAAAGGCCATAACAATAGTGTTTTACCAGTTGTAAGTAGGGTTGCTATGAATCCGACACCAACTCGACAGCACCTAAGAGCAACAACAACAACATGTGAATGTTTTTCCCAAACGTCTTTATATGTTTTTCCATACAGATTTTTAGAACCCATGATAAATCAGATGGTGCAGAAGCTGTTTGATTTTTTTTTCTTCCTTGTTTTCCAGTGGGTGGCTTGCTTGAATAGGTGAATGCAGTGAATAAATTTATCAGCATCAGAATCTGTATTTATAAATTTCTTCTATTAAAAATTAAATATTTTAGTCTAAAGGTTTTTCATTTTATAGTGTCCTTTGTTTCAATAAAAGAATGACAAAACAAAACAAACTAAAAAATCCCCCAAATCAAAAGACCCCTAAGACTTTTGGATTGTCCTTTACTATGTTTTTAAGTATTCTTTCGCAAAAAAAAAAAAAAAAAAAGAGAGAGAAAAGGGACACATATTGTGATGAATAGGTTAGAGGCAAAATTTATTTCTTTTGAAGCCATAAAGACATAGTTTCTGTACCAGCACTTTTTGGGGCAAAGGCAGCCTGGCCTCTGAATGTAAAATCAGTCATCAGAACAGCCCTGGGTTGTGCAGCAGGAAGGATCAGCTCTATTGGCTGAGTACTCTGGCAGAGCTTGACGATTCCAGATCCCAAAGAGTGCTTGGCACATCTCTCTTTTTCATGAAGAATAGCATAACACACAGTGCTAACCTCACTAGAAAAGAACTGAGAAGGACTCCTGACAGGCCAAGAAACATATCCAGTAACCTCATGTGATCTTTTAGCCCACCGAGCCAAGGCCGTATCTCTGAAGTTAAGAAAATTGTGCATTACATTGCAAAATCTCTTATTTGTGAATCAGAAATCTCAGTTCTGACTTTGTTACTTTAGATCATGTTTAGATTAGTGTACATAGGTAAACATCTCCATTCCCAGAACTTTGTGGTAAATTTACAAAAAGCAGATGTCAGAAACCTTAAGATAAGCATTGTTTCTGAAAGCTTGATAAGATGAATAGGAAAGCACTCTCCTGGTTTAAATGATGGTTAGGAATATTTTATTCCTGGAATTTTAGGTGATGTATCTTTTGGATATATACTGAGAATAGAGGAAAAAAGCAATAATATTTTTGCTCCTTATTGTCTGATAGTTTTTTTTCCTCTAAGATTGTTTTTTTGGTATGTGTTTTTAAAAGAACAATATTTTTGGTTCCATACCTCAGTGGAAGAAGACAGTCCTATTGAATTGGGATCTTATGGGGCAAAGGGCAATATATTTCATTTTTATTCACATAATTAATGGCAGATAAAAATTATTATTTATTATACACACATAATGGATTCATTTTATGTCTTACTATCCTCTGACATTAGCTGACAGGTTAAAACAAACCTGTATAGGTACCTGTAACCTTATGTTTTATATACCCATTTTCCCCAAACTCTCCAAAATACTACTTCTGACCATTTACTTCTCTAGTAAGGAGTCAGGGCATTGAAATTAACAGCGTGATTAGAACTCAAGTTCTAAGAATCCATTCTTGACCTTGCAAGCTGGTTTGCAAGATTGACTCTTGGCTGGCGTCTGGAAACTTGGCTTTCTGGAGCCAGAACTATTAGAGTAGCTCACAGGACCTCAACTGTTTGCACAAACAATGTGGTTTAGCCAGGCGCTGTGGCACACACGCCTATAGTCCCAGTGACTCAGGAGGCTGAGGCAGGAGGCTCACAAGTTCAAGGCCAGAAGCAGCCTGCACAACAGTGAGACCCTGTCTCAAAGTTAAAAAATAAAAATTAAAATTAAAGGGAGCAAGGGGTCCAGCTCAGCGGGAGAGCACTTGCCTAGCATGCATAAGGCTCTGGGTTTAAGCACCTAGTACAGCAAAACAAAAAACAAAAAATAGTGTGATTTATCCTGAGCACCTGCTTTTCTTTCAGGAGACAGGAATTTTGATAGGTGCTGGGCAGACAGTGCCTGTGTGCCCGATCCCTGCCCCAAACCCTGGACTCACAGCCTCAGGTAAACTTTCCTGGTAGACAACGTGAGACATGTATTGTCATACCTGGTTGTTGGGGCCATCGTGTGCTTCTTGTATGACTCTCCTCGGTGAGGACCTGTAGTAGCTTATGTATGGTTTCTTACAGACTTGGTCTGTGCAACTTTACCTCTGGTGATTTTGTTTAATTATTCGTAAATTGTAGCCATGCATACAACTATATGCTGAGTCCTGTGAGTCTTTTAAGTGACTTGAGCACCCCTGACACAGAAGCCCTTCATCATCTCCTGTGGGTCTCTGCCTGGTTCATACAGCAGGCTCTTGGCCAGCGAGCTGGCATTACAGTCTGTCTCATGCACTGCTGTACCAGGCTTATTGGAGGGAGCATGTGAGATGGTTTTGAAAACACGAAATCATTATCTAAATGCAAGTGATATTGTTATTATTTTGCTTTTTCCATAATATGTTTTGGCCACAGCCATGTCCAGACATTATTATGTACATGAAGAAAATTCATTTACCCTTAAGGTACCATTAGGCCTCTTCCTCACATTAAGCCTGGCAGATCTTTACTTGCCAGTGAGCTGAACTTACAAGAACATCAGACAATGGCGAGGGACAATCTAGACACTAACTCCCAGGCTCCTAGATTTTTCACATCGTTCTCAGGTTACTTTTCCTAAACTATGTCAATTATAGTTGTCATCAGTTCAGACTAGTAATTACTTCCCAGTAGTTGCAAAATAAAGGTTAGATGTCTTCATCTGTCAGCCAAGTGCATCTGATCCCACTCTGCCTCTCTTGCCTGTTTCCTCCTGCTTTCCTGCACGTGTCTGACACTGGCTGTGGCATTAACCCTTTTCCTTCCTGCCCCCATCTTCACATCTTTGTTGTCCTCTACCTTTCATTCTCACTGTAGGATGCCTTTGCTTCCACTTCTCCCTGTTGAAATCCCACCCAGTTTCCCAAACCCTTCTCAAATGCTATCTCTTCTTCAGCTTCTCCTCTGTTCTCCTGCCTAGTTGAAGTGTCTTTGGACCTCCCTTGCTATTTTGGGTTTGCTATATACCTGTGCTTTTTGAGTATGTGCAGAAAGCATGGGGGAGTGGAGTGGTGAGATAGCTTTGGGAAAGCGGCCAGTAAGGGGCCATTATTGAGCTAGCTGCTGTGATGGGCATGGGCAGTTGGAGCTCAGGCTGGGGCAGGGGGATGCTCTGGGAGATGGTGTCAAGCAGCAATTGTCAAACTTTATTGTGCACAAAAAATCACCTAGGGACCTTGTTAAAATGCAGGTTCAGACTGGAGTCTAGAGGGAGACCTGAGAGTGTGCCGTTCCCATGAGGTCTTGGGTGATGGTGACACCTTTGATGTGTGTCTCCATTTTGGAGAACAGGGATGCTAAGTTGTTCCACCTGAAATGTGAGAGAGCTGGAGTATTTATACACCAACTCCAGGTGGTCATTAGTTGGGGGCTCTGTGAGTGGTCAGTTCCTGACACCTTTGGCTTGTCAAGTGGCCCTCCCTGACTTGGGCAAGAAAAGCCCTCAGGCAGAGAAGTACAGACACTTGTAGTTAGAAGTCGGCTCTCAGTGTTTTGGACAAAGGTGACCCCATCTTGTAATTATGGTTATTTGTGCTCATTGCTTCCTCCATTCCAAACTGTGAGATCAGTGAAGGTAGGATCTGTAATTCGTCTTCTTCCTTAGAAGCATTGAGCACACATGATAGTTAGGTGTTTGCTCAATAAATGAGTCAAGTTCTGCTGCTTTTCCCCTTGATAAAGTATCATAGGTACAGTTTATGATAAGCTCCAGTGACACGCTCCAGCCCGCCTGCCCTTTTTCCCCCTCCCTCCCTCCCTCCCTTCCTTTCTTCCTTCCTTCCTTCCTTCCTTCCTTCCTTCTGATAGGGTCTTGCTGTGTGGCCCAGGCTGGCTTTGAACTCATAATCCTTTTCCCTCAGGCTCCTGAGTGCTGATGACAGGTGTGCACTGACACAGCTCATCCTGTCATTCTTTATCTCAGTGTCTAAGATAAAGATTCCTCCATCAAAAGAGTCTGCTTTCTGGTTGTACATCTCTAAAGCTGTCAATGGTTTTGCCTTCATGGGCCAGGGTTAAGAGGTACATGAAAGGAGATTATCATCAAAGAAAGCAAAAGTTCCCCCTTCAGGGACTTAAGGGTTCTGTTTAATTTTGACTGGAAAACAGAGAAAAGGGCTCCAAAGAAAGAATTCCAGTGAGAAACTTCTGCTACTTCATCTGATATTCCCTCTTGAAGGGCTTTTCATTCTCTGAGAGATTTCTGTTCTTTTGTTTACATGTTACTTCACATTTGGATAGGTTTTCTATATATGATGGATGAAATTCTGGTTTCCTAATCATAAAGACTGAAATAAATTTTTGATGTGGCTACTAAGTTTCCTCTACATTGTCAAGTCCCTTTTTATTTTGAATACTCTCTCCCAAATTTGATTTTTCCTTTGACTTATAAACTTCTCGTGATATGGAACTTTCCTTTGATGTTTTATATGAAAATAACCACTATGTATTTATCTGAGACCTTGTATGCATCTAGTTATGCAATAGATGCTGTGGTTGATTGAGAGGAAATGTTGGACTTAGACTTATTTTTCATTCTTAAAGAATTAACCACTTAGATGGGGAGAAAAGGTAGTGTTAGCTTGTGTGTTGCTATGACCAAAATACCTGACAGAGACAACTTAGGAAGGAAAGGTTTATTTTGGCTTGTGGTTTCAGAGGGTATCAGTCCATAGGGCGTGGAGAAGAGGTGGCTGAGCTCACTTGATGGTGGCAGGAGTCTTAGGGAGAGGCTGTTCTGGTTATGGTAGACAGGAGCAGGGAGAGCTGGAATAGAACCAGGGGCCCTGGGTAAAACCTTCAAATACCTGCTCCCAGTGATGTACTTCTGCCAGCTAGATATCACTTCCTAAAGGTTCCACTGCCTTCCAAAATGGCACGTTAGCTGGGGATCAAGTGTTCAACCATGAGCCTGTGAGGGCCATTTTGTATTTAAATCATAACAAATAGTAGGAGAATGATTGCAAAAACAGTTGTAAGTTTTAAAGGATGTCCACTGACAATCGAGTGTCTTCAGTTTCTCCATTCAGCCCTAATTTCATATATCTCCTCTTGTTATTAGTTTGCCTAAGTTGTAGGTTCAAATTCCCAGTTAAAAAGCATAATCACTGTCAGAGGAATTTATTTATGGGCAGGATTGTGAGCTAACGTGGTTAGGAAATATGACAAAGAGCGTGCAGTATTCTGGCTCATCCTTGAAAAGTAGGCTGGTGTAGAAAATGCTGCAAGGAGATCAAGGACCTTGCAGTCATTGTTTGTCTCAGTACGCAAGGCCTGGTTGGTCTGGGTGGGTCCTGAAGTTAATGGGAGGCACCTTTGTCTTTTAGTAAAACCAGTAACCAGATGAGTATTCTTGATTTTTTTCCAACATGTCAGATGTTCTTCTTTTGAATTCCTTAAATCTGTAAATATTTTAAAAATTCACTTTATAGTCCTGTTGATTTCAGCTCCTTTCTGGACTTAGACAGCTGGCATAATCTCTGTCCATAGATTCTTTCTGGCGGGGTGGCTTAGGGAGTCAGTGATAAGAGGATTGTTTCTCACTTAGTGCATTTGGGGAGGAAATGTGTCTTCCTCTTATTCTTTCTCATTGCTTGCTGAATAGTATTATGTGGAATGCCTGGCTGCTAAAGTGAAAGGAACACAAAGAAAAGTGCAAATCAGAAAAACAATTAAAGTTTTTTAGTAATGGACTAATATTGGCAAATTCTTATCTTCTCTGTAAATATACAACCATTATGTTTTAGTGATGCCCTTCCACATGGGTGATTTCATTTGAAACAAAATTGTGATGAAATAGCACACATTCTCCATTTTAAGTGGCCTGGAGATGTTATATGACCTTGCAGAATAGTGTCCTTCACCTTTGAATCTTGATCTTATTACTTGCCAGTCTTACAAAGTTGGTTAATTTAAGGTCTCAAGACTCAGCCTCTTTATTTGTAAGCTAAGTAAAATCACGTTCTAAGTTGGTTAATTTAAGGTCTCAAGACTCAGCCTCTTTATTTGTAAGCTAAGTAAAATCATGTTCTCTTATGGGTTGTTGTGAGGGGTTCTTGGTAACTGTTTCTCTCCTGTAGCTTGAGATTCCAGTTAATAGAAGCTGGAGCCAGAGGAAAACTTAGGTCTTCCAACTCAATTTGTGGGTTTTAAAAAAAAAAGTGCAAAGAGGCGTGAAAGTGCAAAGTCATGTTCATTTTTGTAATTCAGCTGACTGAGAGTTGCTTGTGATGGTTAGTAGCAGATCTTACTGAGTGCATTGTAACAATCCAGTGTTGTGGGGTATTTCTTGGTGGTATAGCCAGTACTTAGAGGCACTGCCTTCTGTTTTTCACCCAAACCCAAGACCTTTAGTTCCTTGATTTGTAGAAATAGTTGCCTTGATTTAATTACTTTACTGTATCCTGAAAGTTACATGCTGGTCTGATAGCCCAACAAGTTACAAAGTTACTGTAGGATTTTACTCTGGTTTTACTTTTGGTGCTCTGGATCAAACCCAGGGCCTTGCCCACATGCTCTACCACTGAACAATACTCCCAGGGCCCATGTTTGGTTTTTCAGCCCTGCATTCGTTCTGATTGGTGTGTCTGTCCTGATTGGTAAGTGTACTGTATGGTTATTAAATATTTTGAACTTCACTGGAGGTTACATACTTTTAAACCATTTTTTTTTTCTGTAAGGGTATTTGGGTGTACCTTTTAAGAGAAAAGATTATTTTAGTCAGTTCTACCAAATTAAAAGATGAATAGTAAAGAATTTGCTGGTTTCCTGTTTATAGCTCTCTGAGCAAGCATTTACAGTTATTTTCTAAAATAATCTTAAATTAATGCTAAGGAACTATGTATTACCAGTCCCACATTGGAAGGCTAATTATTGGTATGTAATCCTAGCAGAATTATTATGCTTGTTGCTATAATCCATGTCAGCAAGGTGACACATTGTAATTATGTATTCATTTTTGCTTACTCTTCTCATCTCCTGCATATATCATCAAACAAGCTTTCTTTATTACAGTTGTGGTAATTTTAGTGGCAACCACTTTCACTTCAATTGACATAAAACACATCCCTTAGCTCTGGTCCACATGATCTTCCCTCAGACATAAGTGTGATATAGCATCTGGTACACAATCTTTTCTGATGATATGTAGACACTTAAAGCTCCTTTTGTTTCTGTGTCTGAACTGTTGTATTATTAGGAGATTTGCCAGCAGACTGATGTATTTCTCTAAGTTTATTGGCTTAAAACTTTGGCTCTGTTTTTCATAGGTCTACATTTGCTTTCCCTATAAATCATTCCAAAGCTTTCAATCCAGGAAAAAAAATGAATTGATGCTGATTACCCTTATTTTACTTCTCTCACTTATAATTTGAGGTCATATCTTAGATGTGGTCACTAATAATTTATATTCTCAATATTTTAACCTGTATTAGGTGACTTTCTTAAAAACAAAAGTGTCTTGTTCTACTTGCTCTAAAAGTAAATTTCTCTGCTAATATGTGCTTTTAGTATTTCCTAAGCATATTAACTTACTGTTTTCTTTAGTTATAATCTAAATCTGTTGTAACTTAAGGAAACCTACATACTCATTTACTAAATGTTACCTTATATTAGAGCTGTAATAACATTTTTCCCCACTGTTACAGGAAATTGTTCTTCCTCATTTTTTACTGACTTCTAGTTTTCCATATTTGGTGATTTTCTATAGGATAGTGCATAAAATTTGATTTTAGGGTTGCCATAGAGCTTCAGTAAGAACAAATTCTTTCTTCGTTATTCCTTTTCATCCGTGTATCCTCAGCTCCCAGCACAGTGCTCAGCCCAGCGTAGATGTTCGGTAAATATTTGCTGAAATAAATAGGTCCCCAAAACCTTGCTCTGATCTTTCCTTTGACCAGTCACCTGGCAAGAGAATGAGGTCTTTGTATTGATTTTGTCTTTGGAGACCTAATTCCTTATTTCATTCTTGTTCAGATTGGCATTATGCAATCTTTCAAGTGTTGGAGAACATATTCTGTGACAGCTGACTCTGGATGAATGAATTTCTTGATCAGCTGTTGAAGTACTGACTTTAAGTTTAGAAAAACACACAAACATTTGTCCATTAAGCCTAAAGAGTTTGTTTAGCGGAAGACAGGGGAAGTATTTAAATTAGAAAAATTTACTTTCTATTTCAGATCCTTCTTAGCCATCCATGCTGGTCCTAACTTTCCTGATGGAGTAGATTCTTTTGGTAAATGGTTGGAATTGAATATTGTAAGGCAGAATTATTTTGCTTGCTCAGTCTGTTTGCATTTTAGAAGAGGGCATAATTTTAAACATCTACAGATAGTCTACCCTGTGCCATATCCATGGCCCTCTCTTACAATTTCATCTTTTTCCTCAAGTCTTTTTGCAGTAGTTCTTAAATACAGTTAGCAAACACATTTTACCTTCAAATGATATTGATAGTTTTATTCAGCAGTGGTTCTATAAATCTCATTAATATTTTGGTTTATTTTATGTGGTACTTATTTTGTTATATTTTGTTCATTGATGCAGTAAGAAGTGATTTCTAATTAACTGCATTTGTGAGACAATTTGAAGACATTTTTGTAAAGGAAGTGGTATATATGTGTTTTCTCTAATGTCATCTTCAACTCTTTGCAGTGGCAGCACAGATGTGAATGTAAAATGGAATGTGGAGAATAGGGATATTGTTTTCACCTTTTTGTTGGATAAGAGCAGGAGTGTAGTGTTACCAAGAGTCAGAGAGGGCAATGATTGATGCAAATTGTGTTTGGGGCATTTCCTAGAACCAAATTCTCACTTCAAATTTATTATGAAAGTAGATACCAAGTAAATTACTAAAAAATATGCTGCAATCTCAGTGACTGTGGAAGCAGAGGCAGGAGGATCGCAGGTTTGAGACCAGAAGCAGTCTGTGTAATTTAGGGAGACCCTTGTCTCAAAAAATAAAAGAAATGGGCTGACGTTGCAGCTCAGTGGTCCAGCACTTGCAAAGCATGCAAGTGCGAGGCCCTGGGAAGTCAACATGATCTTCATTGTCTCTCTAGGTCTGCAGTAACTGTACAAGGACGTTTCTGGGTGCTGGCAGACACAAAGCGGGTGAGATATGCTGGCACATTTCTCTTCGTTTGGTGTCTGCTCTTGCTAGTGAGCTATGAGTGTGTCATTGTCAGTTAGTGGGAACGCCTGAGGCAGCCTTCAACAGGAAGCCCCACAGCTTGACCCTGCCCTTCCTGCTTAGGAAATGGCCACTAGCTGCTCCACAGGCATTACAGGGCCTGGGCTCTTGCCAGTGTGGGGGGTGGGGAGAGGGAGGGAGACCTGAGGAGCGAGAGGGAGAGGGAGGGGTCTGGAGAGGTAGGGAGGAATTGATCAATTGATTCTGGTGGTTTTTGTTAGTGCCTTCAGTTAAAGGAATACAGCACTTTTTGTTTTCTGCTGGCTCCTTGGCCTAAGTCACCTGATGTGGTTCATCTTCTTTGTAAGGAAGTCACTAACCATATTTATTAACAGTATAATGATCATTTACACGAGACTCAGGAAACTGTCCTTTCGTGATGCCTTTTGGGATAAGACGCCATTGTGCCTAGGGACTGCCTTGCTTGTGGGGTGCCTGTGATTAATGGCTTGGCACGATTACACTGCGAATCTGGGTCTCGAGAGAGGATATAGGCCAATTCCAGCCTTGAGTTACAGACTCTTCCGTCAGGTCATACGTTTATTGATTTGGCAGAGCAGTCTCCCGCTTGAGGCCCTTGTACAGGGAAATCAGGTCAGTGCAGCTCTTGACCTCAGGAAGGAGATCCTATACTGAGCACCTTACCTCACCTAGAGAGGTTGTGGTACCAAACCCTGATGGGGGAAGGGTACAGCTGCCGGAAGGCAGGCAAGGGGTAGTCTGCAGACACAATGCTATGGCAGCAGGAACTTCAAGCTGGAGGTCACAGAGCAGCTAAGCACTAAGAATCTCTGGAGATACAGGAGGGTGGCTGGGTGTGCCCCTGTACATGTTATAGAAAAAGACGACTATGTAATCTGGAGGCTTTGGGAATATCCAACAGATTACCTCAGTGTTACTGTTACACATTTGATGAGAGAACTCACAAACTGTGGTTCAGGATGAATGCCTGACGGGGCTGAAGGGATGGACTCCAGCATCACCCAGCTTGGGTGTGAGTCTTCACTCCAACATTTATTGTCTGTGAATAAAAGATAAAAGTCTCTGTATCTTTCTAAGTCTTAGCTGCTGTATCTATAAAATGATTCTTGTAAAAAATAATTGAGATAATATGTGTTAGATATTTTACTCAGGGCTTTGGAGTAATAAAATCTAACTGTTATTATTATGTAATTATTATTGATCTTTAATAAGTGTGTTTGACTAATGACGATAGAAGGAACAATTAACCCTTGTGACTAACACTGCTTATTTATTAGTTTAAAGAGATTAGAACAAAGTATAGACTTGAGTCTGAATCCTGTGAAATATTGTTGTTATAAGGTGCTGTCCAGTTGATGTCCCACTCATAGCGACCCTACATACAACAGGCAAAATACTATTGTCAGTGCTTCTCTGCTATTCATAGGATTTTCAATGGCTGATTGTTTTTTGGGAGTGGGTTTCCAGGTCCTTCTACCAAAGCCTACAGCATCTAGTGTTCCCAGGTGGTCTCCCATCCAAGTGCTAACCAGGCCTAACCCTCTTTAGCTTCCGAGATCTGATGAGATCAGACACCACAGTGGTATGGTTGCAGGTGTGAAGTATTAGGGTTACAGAATTAAATTTTATATGTGAAAGCAAAGGAAAAAGACATTCTAAAATCTTTATTTGGCCATTGCATGTTCCTGATACTTGGTATGAATGACTTCAGTGACATATTTATGCTTGTCATGTTTGCAGTGAAAGTCAGTGCGTTTTTATTTATACCATACTCATTAAGTTATAAACTTATCAAAAAATAAAGCTAAATAAAATACAGCCCTGCTCCATCACAAGTCCCTACTTCAAGAGAAGTAGATTGGAAGTAGTCTTTGGGTACAGCAGCTCTTTGTAGGAGCATTTGGAGGAGCTTGTGTGTGCTAACTATGGTTAACTCTGAATTTTACTCTGCTCCTCTAATGGTACAATTGCGGATGGATTCTTGATTGTCAGATGGTGCTAGATGTGTACGATGTGACACCTCCTTTATACAGTTCCTTAGTCATCTTTATGCAAATAGAAAGTGTGGCAAAAACTAGCCTCATGGATTCCCTAGTTTTTTACCTGTAAGGAATTAAATTTATCCAATTGTATCTTCTACATGAAATTACATTATTGTCATTCTATGAAATCAAAGTCTATAATAGGTTCTAGAAATGAAAATTCTCCATGGCTTATCAAGTTTAGATCTTCATATAAGAATATTGTGTAAATGATATCCTTATGTTTCTGCCCTCCTTAATACTCCAGAGGTTTCTTGGTGACATTTTCCCCCAACCTACACTCCTTACCCTGGTTGTCCCATCACTGGTCATATTAATACTCCTGTGGATTATAGTGCCTCCAGCCGTAGTCCTGTGGCTTCTGATCCCATCAGATCTCAGAAGCTAAGCAGGGTTGAGCCTGGTTAGTACTTAGATGGGATACTGCCTGGAAACACCAAGTGCTGCAGTCCTGGGAGAAGGACCCGGCAACCTACTCCCAAAAATCGGCCTGCCATTGAAAACCGTATGGGGATCGCAAGTTCGAGACCAGAGGCAGCCTGCATAATTTAGTGAAACCCTGTCTCAAAAAAAAAAAAAAAAAAAAAAAAAAAAAAAAAAAAAAAAAAAAAAAAAAAA
>VMDO01013661.1:0-25446 GCA_007922755.1 Pedetes capensis | reverse complement strand
ACAATAGTGCTTTGCCTGTTATATGTAGGGTCGCCATGAGTTGGATACAGAGTTTACGGCACCTAACAACAACAACAACATGGATTATAAGAATTAAGAGAAGTTGTGTAACACAGAGGCAAAGAACATGGCCTCTAGAGTCACAGAACCACAGTTTGAATCTGGGTTTGCCACTTAATAGCTGTAGGATTTCCCCTCTCTCCTTTCCTTTCTTTCCCTTCCCTTCCTCTTCCCTCCCTCTCCCCCTCCCATCCCCCTCCCTCTCCCCTCTCCTCCTCGCCCCGCCCCTCCCCCCTCCTTCCTTCCTTCCTTCCTTCCTTCCTTCCTTCCTTCCTTTTTTTGAGACAGGGTCTTTCTGTGTTTCCTGGCCAGGCCTGAAGTTTTCAGTCCTCCTGCCTTGGACTCCTGAGTGCTGGGATTACAAGCATGTGGCACCATGCCCAGATCTTGAATAGGCTGCAAGCATTCTCTCTGCCTCAGTTTTTTCATCTGTATATAGGGGTACTAATAGTATGTCTCATCCATACTATCATTGCAGTGTGGATTAAATTATGAATTCAGATATGTAGAGTATTTAGTATTTGTCTGACATGTGGTGAGAACTATGTATCTGCAACTTCTGTTTTACAGCATTCTGATGGGGGTGACATGAGCTGCTGTATCTCATATCCCCTTTGTCAGTAACTTAATTCAGTCGATTATTTCTCACTTACCTAATGTCTAAAATGAATTTCTCCATAAATAGGGACCTTCCAAATCAAGACGCACTCATTACTACTAAGAATATTCAACTGTTGGAACATCTACTTTGAAAGAGAAGAAATTTCAGCCAAACTTAGGCTTAGTCATGTGTGGACCATATTTAGGCCTAGAATCAAAAAGCTGCTAGTAAAGATTACTTATAATATGGGAATACATTAGACTTTTCAAGTACAGTTTTTGTCCTTATAGGAGGTAAGTTAATGATTTATAGAAGGGTGAAAGGAGTGAAATTAAGCTCCAGTACAGCAAAACATAGAAGTAACTCAGCAAGGTAAGAAGAGAAAATCTCAGCTGATGTAAGACATGGAGGGTGGAATGTTGTTAGGGGTTGAGGTACATCCTGAGGGGATAGAGAAGTTCTTGTTAGGTGCCATCAAGTTGTGTCTGACTCATAGCAACCCTATGTACAACAGAACGAAACACTACCTGACACTATGCCATGCATGTGGTCTTTTTTCAGTGTAAGCCCATTGTTGCAGCCACTGTATCAATCCATCTAGTTGAGGTCTTCCTTTTTTCATTGACCCACCACTCTCCCAAACATGATGTCCTCCAGGGATTGGTCCCTCCTGAGAACATGTCCAAAATACATAAGACATAGTCTAGCCATTCTTGCTTCCTAGAAGCACTGTGGTTGCACTTCTTCTAGGACAGATCTGTTGGTTCTTTTGGCACTCCACAATATATTCAATATTTGTCTCCAGCACCATAATTCAAAAGTATCAATTCTTCTCCTGTGTTCTTTATTCTATGTCCAATTTTTACAAGCATATGATGCAAGTGAAAATACCATGGTGTGAGCCAGGCGCACCTTTGTCTTCAAAGTGACGTCTTTATTTTCAACACTTTAAAGAGATCTTTTGCAATAGCTTTTCCCAGTGCAATGCATCTTTTGATTTCTTGACTGCTGCTTTCATGGGTGTTGATAGTAGAACCAAGTAAAGCAAAATCTTGGACAACCTCAGTCTTCTGTCCATTTATCATGAAGTTGCTTACTTCCCTTGTTGAACATATTTTTGTTTTCTTGATGCTGAGATGCAATCCATACTGAAGACTGTGTTCTTTGATCTTCACTTGTAAACATTTCAAATTCTCTTCAGTTTCAGCAGGTGAAGTTGTGTTATATGTATAACACAGGTTGTTAATGAGTCTTCCTCCAATCATGCTGCCATGTTCTTCTTCATAAAGTCCAGCTTCTCAGATTATTTTTTCAGGGTAGAGGTATGGTGAAGAGGTATGGTGAAAGGATGACTGATGCCTCCTTTCCTGACTTTCAACCAATGAGTGTTTCCTTGTTCTGTTCAAATGACTGCCTCCTGGTCCACGTGCAGCTTCCGTATGAGCACAATTAGGTGTTCTAGTATTCCCATTCTTCACAGTAAAATACCATAATTTGTTGTGATCTGCACAGTCAAATGCCTTTACATAGTGAATAAAACATAGACATCTTTCTGGTATTCTCTGTTTTTTGCTAATATCCATCTGATATCAGCAATAACGTTCCTGGTTTCATGTTTTTTTCTGAATATGGTTTGATTTCCTGGCAGTTCCCTGTCAGTATACTACTGTAGTCACTTTTGAACGATCTTTACCAAAATTTTACTTGCATGTGGTATTAATGATATTGTCCAATAATTTTCACATTTGATTGGATCCCTTTTCTTGGGATATAGAAATAGGAGTTGGTAAAATGAAGTTAATGTGGGTGCTGGAAACTAGTAACACATCATGAGGTAGATAGATCTGAGATGATAGTAGCCTAGTAGGAAGGATGAATGAAATGTCCCATGAAGTTCAGAAGGTGTAGTAACAGATTCATAGATTTCTTACAAAGAGAAAGCAAGCAGAATGATAGGTCTATGAGATCCTTAGAGGACTAACGTGTTCCTAGTGTCCAGAAATAATTACAGATATCCTTTGTTTAAAACAAATGGAATTCTTTTGGATTTACAGAGCAGCTTCATTAAGGTAAAATTATAAAATGGTTTCTCATTTCATAAAGATTTTATCATAGATTTTTCATATAGCATTAGCTTAAAACATTTTAACTGTTTTTAATTCTACATAAATCATTTCAAAATGATATTTTATAGTTATTTGTTCACATACCTAAACTATGCTTGTAATACGGGTTTTTCTTTTTTGCTGAAAAATTTCAAGAAATATAATAAGATGAATACCGTATAATAAATTATAAATTTATTTGCACTTTTATATACTTTTTTCACTAGGTCAATGCACATAAATCAACAGTGTGTTTATATTCCATTTGTTCTTGCTTACATTGGTGACTAATGTAAAATATCTCATACAGTTTTACATATATCAACTATTATTAATATTTTCTGAAAGTTAATTAAAAATTTGAATACCAAATCATATTTCTCTATTAGAGTGAAAGAGCTTTATAAATTTTATAGTTTAGACCTTCATAGTATATTTAGAACTAAATTAAGTTGGTTTTCATTGGACATGTGTTGTTAGGTGCCACTGCATTGGGCCCAACTCATAGTGATGCTACGTACAACAGAATGAAACACTACCCAACACTGGGCCATGCACAAGATCTTTTTTATGTTTAAGTTCATTGTGGCAGCCACTGTGTCAATCCATCTAGTAGAGGGTCTTCTTGTTTTCCTTGACCTGCCACTCTCCTAAACATTGTATCCTTCTCCAGGGATTGTACCCTCTTGATAATATGTCCAAAAGACTTGAGATGCAGTCTAGCCACACTTGCTTCCAAAGAGCACTCTGGTTGCACTTCTTCTATGATAGCTTTGTTGGTTCTTTTGGCAGTTCACGGTATATCCAGTATTCATCTCCAGCACCATAATTCAAAAGCATCAATTCTCCTGTCTCCCTTACTCAATGTCTAGCTTTCACAAGTATATGATGCAACTGGAAATACCATGGCATGAGTCAGGCGCACCTTCGTCTTCAGTGTGACATCTTTACTTTTTAGCACTTTATAGAGGTCTTTTGCAACAGCTTTTCCCATTGCAATGTGTCTTTTGATTTCTTGACTGCTGCTTCTGTGGGTGTTGATGGTAGAAGCAAATAAACATAAATCTTGGATAGCCTCAATCTTTTCTCCATTTGTCATGAAATTTCTTACTGCCCAAGTTGTAAATATTTTTGTTTTGCTGATGTTGAGGTGCAATCCATACTTAAGGCTGTGTTCTTTGATCTTCATCAGTTTTAAATCCTCTTCAATTTCAGAAAGCAAGAGTTGTGTCATCTGCTTAATGCAGGTTGTTAATGCCCCTTGTAATCCTGATGCCACGGTCTTCTTCATAAAAGTCCAGCTTCTTAGGTTATTTGCTCAGCATAGAGATTTAAGAGGTATGATGAAAGGTCACAGCCCCGACACACACCTTTCCTGACTTTAAACCATCAGTATTTCCTTGTTCTGTTCAAATGACTGCTTCCTGGTCCATGTACAGATTCCTCATGAGTGCAGTTAGGTGCTCTGGTATTCCCACTTTTTGCAGTGTTATCCATAATTTGTTGTGATCCACAAGTCAAATGCCTTTGCACAGTCAGTAAAACATAGACATCTTTCTGATATTCTCTGTTTCTGGCTAATATCCATTTGACAACAGCAATAATGTCCCTGGTTCCATGCTGTCTTCTGAATCCAACTTGATTTTCCAGCAGTTCCCTGTTAATAATACTGCTGTAGTCGCTTTTGAATGACTGTTAGCAAAATTTCACTTACATGAGATATTAATGATATTGTTCAATAATTTCTGCATTTGTTTGGATCCCCTTTCTTGGGAATAATCACAAATAAGGATCTCTTCCAGTCAGTTGGCCAGATAGCTGTTTTCCAAATCTCTTGGCATAAACAAGTGAGCATTTCTAGTGCTGCATGTGTTTGCTGAATCATCTCTGTTAGTATTCCATCATTCCTGGAGCCTTGTGTTTCACCAGTTCCTTCCAGGCAGCTTCCACTCCTTCCTTCAGTACCATTGGTTCCTGATCATATGCAGTCTCTTAAAATGGTTGATCATCCACCAATTCCTTTTGGTATAATGATTCTGTGTATTCCTTCCATCATCTTTTGATGTTTCCTGTGTTGTTTAGAATTTTCCCTCCAGAAGTCTTCAATATTGCTACTCGATGCTTGAATTTTTTTTTTAGTTGTTTAAGCTTGAGAAAAAGAGTGTGTTCTTCCCTTTTGTTTTTCTGTCTCTACCCCTTTGCACATGTCATTATAATATTTGGTACTGAATTCTTGGGCTACCCTTTGAAATCTTCTGTTTAGTTGTTTAACTTTGTCTTATCTTCCTTTTACTTTGCTGCTTGATGGCCAAGGGCAAGTTTCAGAGTCTCTTTTGACATGCAGTTTGGTCTTTTCTTTTTTTTTTTTGTCTTTTTAATAATGTTTTGCTTTCCTCATGAATGATACCTTTGATGTCATACCACAACTTGTCTATTCTTCCATCATTAGTGTCTAATGGATCATATCTGTTCTTGAGATGGTCTCTGAACTCATGTGGGATATACTCAAGGTCATACCTTGGCTCTTGTATACTTGTTCTAATTTTCTTTAGTTTCAGTTTGAACCTGTGTATGAGCACCTGATGGTCTGATCTATTGCAATCAGCACCTGGTCTTGTTCTGACATTTGATATTGAGCTTTTCCATCATTTCTTTACATAAGTGTAGTCAGTTTGGGTCCTGTATGTTCCATCTGGTGAATTCCATGTGTATAGTCACTATTTATGTTGGTGAAAAAATGTATTTGCAACGAAAAGGTTGTTGGTCTGACAAAATTTTATCATGCAATCTCCACCATCGTTTCTGTCACTAAGGCATATTTCCCAACTACTGAGCCTCTTTCTTTCTTTCTAACTTTTATATTCCAGTCACCAGTACTTATCAGTGCATCTTGATTGCATGTTTGATCAATTTCAGACTGCAGAAGCTGGTAAATATGTTCTCTTTCTTCACTTGTGGCCTTAGTGGTGGGTGCATAAATGAGCTTTTAATCCCAAACAAAGGCACTGTTTTACATATAAGGTTCCCATTAAGATAGATATTACTGGGCACTTGGCATATGCCTAGAGTCCCAGCAACTTGGGAGGTGAAGGCAGGAGGATCCACAGTTTGAGGCCAGATGCAGCCTGTACAATTTAGTAAGACCCTGCCTCAACATAAAAAGTAAAAAATGGGCTGGGGTGCAGCTCAGTGGTAGAGTGCTTACAAAAGCATGTGTGAGGCCCTGGGTTCAACCTGCTAGTACCACCAAAAAAAAAAAAAAAAAAAAAAAAAAAAAAAAAAAAAAAAAAAAAAAAAAAAAAAAAAAGATAGCCAGGTATTTTAGCTAACAGTATTGGAATATATTTTATAGAGGATAGTTATGTTTTGAAATTAGAAAAATAATGAACATTAATTATATTTAAAATCTACATTTTGTATTTTGTTTCAAATCTACTACCTTTTCAGATGTTATAAGATAAACAAAATATTTCCATATCTTTTGTAGAGGTTATTTGAATCAAGAATTTCTTTCTTTATTTTTTAGGAATTATTTTTCATACTTTTATATATTTGGGTATATCACCATCCTGCCATCCAAAAGTCTAAGACAATAAAAAATTTTTAAAAAGTCAATGCTTGCTTATTTCTTTTTATCTTTCTTTGAGATCAGGACCTTCCACTAGGCAAATGCTGCACTAATGAGCTGCACCCTCAGCTCTTCATTAAGTTCTATTTAGAGGCAAAGTCTTGCTAAGTTGTCCAGGCTGTCTCTGCCCTCAAACTTGAGATTCTCCTGCCTCAGCCTCCCAAGTACAGGTGTGTGCCACTGTGCCTGACTTCAATGTCAAGGTTTCTTATTCTTCCTTTTCAGAATAAAAATCTTTCATATAAGGCATTATGGCACTTCCTGACCTTAGTTTTTCCAGCGCATGACTAACTTGTATGTGACATGAATGCAGAAGTCCAATAGAAAACTATTCATTTTTATCATGGAAATTTAAGTAGTTGACTAGCTCGTTTTAAGTGTTTCTTGCATAGTCCTACTTTGCAGAAGGAAATGATAGAAAAAAGTAAGAAGAGAGGTAAAACCACAGAGAAGGACTTCTGAAAGGAGCTGAAAGGGGACCAGCAGTGCAGTGGAGGTGTGATGGTGGTAAGATTGGAAGAGACAAATCTGGGGAAGTGATTCTGTCTGCTGGTGTAGGTTGGCATAGTGGTGCTAAGTAAGGACTGAAGCATTTATTATTGAGATGTGGCTGACTTTGGGCGTTTTCTGGTGTTGGTGCCTATGTCCATTTCATAGCATTTTCTACCTCTTGGTATGTTCTGTCTGGTATGGTGAAAAATATCACTGGAAGAAAAACAGTTAAGCAGAAAATGGGTCAACTTTGGTGTTGGACCAGTTTAGCCTGAAGTGACCACGTAAGCCACGTGGGCATCCGAACTCCATTTAAAACCATCCACATTTCTGTCTTTTCTTTTTTCTTTCTTTGTTTTGTTTTTCTTTTTTGTCACATTGTGTCCTGTATGGTCTTACTGTCCACTTTTCTTTCAAGGTTTTCTGGACTGTTACATCAATTGCGAATAGCAAATATTCTCAAACATGCATAGAAGCAATTATTTTGCCAGGATTTATTTCACTCTATGCAGCTTCCTTGTGCGTTAAGTATATAAGTTACCTTGAAATCTCAAATTAACGAGGCTCTCTAATATATTTTGAAAGACTTTCACTTACCATTGAGATAAGTAACTCTAGTGAAGTCTTAAAAATTTATTCTCTTTCTTTCTTTCTTTCTTTCTTTCTTTCTTTCTTTCTTTCTTTCGTGTTACTGGGTAGTTGAACCCAGGGCCTCGTGCACGCAAGCGCTTAACCACTGAGCCATACCTGCAGCCCATTTTTACTTTGTATTTTTGAGACAGAGTCTCACTAAGTTATGCAGGCTGTCTCTGGCCTTGGTCTTGTAAACCTCCTGCCTCTACCACTTGAGTAGCTGAGATTAAAGCCATGTGCCACCACACCTGGCTTTTTATTTTTTTTCTTAAATACAGGATGTCACTATGTAGCTGAACCTGGCCTGCAGTTATGCTGCCCAGGGTGGCCTTGGGCTCTTGATCTTCCTGCTTACACCTTCTGAGTGCTAGGAATGCAGGTGTGTACCACCATGTTTGGCTGAGATTTTCTTTTGTACATATAAAAAAGGTCAACAAGTCATTCTGCAAGGAATGCATTTTTAGGTCACGTGTGTCCAAGAAAGGAGGCAAATAAACATCTCTTTGTGTACTGAAAAGGAGGAATTCTTGCCTATTGGCTTGCTGTCACTATATTCAACTTTCATGAAACCATTTTTAAGAAAGGAGTCATCAAGTGAGTGGTTAGGCAAAGTTTTGAATTCTTTTTTTTTTTTTTTTTTTTTTTGCAGTACTTGGGGGTTGAACCCAGTACTTTACACATACTTCGTGAGCGCTCTTCCACTGGGCTGCACCCCTGGTCCCTTTTTTATTTTTAAATTGAGACAGGGTCTTGCTGAGTTACACAGGCTGCCTCTGGCCTGGAACCTGCAGTTCTCCTGCCTCTACCTCCTAAGTTGCTGGGATTACAGGTGCGCTTCACCGTGCCTGGCTAAATTTTTGAATTCTAATGCACTATAATAATTAGTCTCTCCAAGGACAGTGCTTCTGCTAATATTAGATTGACATACATGCGTGATTTTATATATGCATATGGGGCTGAGGTTTAGCTCAGTTGATGGGTGCTTGCTCTGTGTGCTCTGAGGCCCTGGGTTCAATCCATAGCACTGCAAAACAGAAGAAAAACCTGGCAGCCCATTCCTGAAACAATCCCAAAACAATCAGCCATTGAAAACCCTATGAATAGTAGAGAAGCACTGACATAGTGCCAGCATGGCACAATGTTGGGTGGTGTTTTTGTTCTGTTGTATTGAGGGTTGCTGTGAGTTGGACCTGTCTCAACTCAAAAAAAAATTTTTTTTTTTCCTTTGTGGTGCTGAATGTGAAACCTAGGGCTTCATGAAAAAACACTGATTTTTACCAAAAAATCCTGAGTTCTCTGCGAGACCAGCTACCTGCACAATAAAAGCACAGTTTAGAGATGACAATAAATCTTTTCAATATTCTTGTTACTTGAAAACTGTGAGCATATGTGTGAACATGGAGTTTTCATTAGTGTTTGTAAATAACTACCAAACCAGAGTATATGTAAGTTTAATGATTATATTTTTCTAAATCTTCAACCTCACTCAGTTCATCAATGAAATTTAAAAATGAGCTGGGCACGCGGTGGTGCACATTCATAATGCCAGAGGCTCGGGAGGTGGAGGGAGCAGGATTGCAAGTTCGAGACCAGAGGCAGTCTGCATAATTTAGTGAGACCTTGTCTCAGAAAGTAAAAAAATGGGCTGGATGCCGCAGCTCAGTGGTTCAGCACTTGTGAAAAGTGCAAGTGCGAGGTCCTGGGTTTAATCCCCAGTACCTCAAACAACAACAACAAAAAATGAAAAATGATTTTCAGAAGGGAATATATATTGTACTTAAGACCAAAAGAAGTGAATAAGAGGGGAAAGGTTGTCTGTTTATTCATTTGTGCAAATGTGATGTCATGGGTTAAATGAAAATTAGTAGTCATCTGTTAAGCAATGTTTTAGTAGACTGCCAGCAGCAGAAACACCAATTCTGCTTGGTTTCAGCAAGGAGGAAATGAATTTTTTCATGTAAAGAGCAGTCCAGAGGTAGAGAAGGCTCCAGATGTCAGCCCTGGACTCTGGCTCCAGCTCAGCCTCTTTTTTTTTTTTTCCCCTAGATACTTAGCAAGCCTGCCATAGAGCTTCCAGCTCCACAGCTAAATGCAACAAAACTAGAGGCACAAGGCCTCTCTTTTCTGCTGTTTCCTTCTTGGGAGTAAGGAGAACTTCCTCAAAATCCTTCCAACACATGGTCATCGCCAGAATTAGTATTCAGCGCTTTTCTAAGTCTCTCAGTCAGAGCTGCCTCACTGGGGGTATTGGATTGCAGTAATGGTTCAGTGCACGATCCAGGAATCATGGCTGAACTGAGGGGAAGGTTGCCATGCCTGGAGGCATGGGTGACAGAGGGCACAGGGGAGAGGGAGTCCCTAACCACTTTGGGATCTGTTATCAAATATCAAGGGGAATATATGTTGGGTAGGCAACCAGAGGTATCTGCCTTTATAAACAGAAAATGATGAGTAAAAAGGGATTTACAGAAGCATTATGAAATGTGTCTAACAGATGAAACCTTTGTTATCCAAGTTTCCTTTCCTTTCCTTTCCTTTCCTTTCCTTTCCTTTCCTTTCCTTTCCTTTCCTTTCTCCTCTCCCTTCCCCTTTTCCTTCCCTCCTTCTCTCCTTCCTTCCTTCCTTCCTTCCTTCTTTCCTTCCTCTCTCTCTCTCTTTCCGCGCGCTCGCTCGCTCGCTCTCTTTCTTTCTTTCTTCCTTTCTTTCTTTCTTTGTGTGTTGCAGGGTATGGAACTCAAGGCATTGTGCATGCCAGGCAATTACTCTACCACTGAGCTGCAAACCCAGCCTTTGAGTTTACTTTTAAAAAATAACATGCTCCATTTTTGTAAAGATAAAATACATTTGCTAACAAATAAAAATTTGTTTTAAAAATCCCTAGCAGATCACTTATCCAGGAATTTTTATTTAGGGTTTGACATAGGGTTGGGGTTGAACATTGTATTATCTTTATCACTGAAAATAATGGAATTCTAAGTCTATAGCTGATAGTTGTCTTTCATATTAGGACAACTACTGCCACCCTTGCTAAATCTCATGATGCAATATGCTAACAAAGTAAGAGTATTTAGACCTCTACCAGCTTTTGACAAAGTGCCTAGTAGTGTACTTTACAGAGGGTATTTCCTGTGTGTGGATGCTTTGGAAATTAAGATTAGTATATGAGGAAGGTGCTGCTTTGTCTTCATTGACCTTCTATAGCATGTGGATTGTTTTTTCTTTTTTTTTCCATGCTGGAGATTGGACTCAAGAATCATGCACATGGTAATCATGTGCTCTACCATTGAACCCTGGCCTGTAGTGCATGGATTTTTGACACAGTTTTGGTTCTTGTAATAGTAATAACATTAACAGCCATCTTATATTCATCACTTGCACACTGAAAATAGAAGTTAAATTGTAGAGAGCTGACTGGCCAGGTGCTTGCTCTTGTCTTCATTGACTCTATTCTCTGCTCCATTCCCCTTGAAGTTCCTTCAGCCCATTAGCTTCTCTTCTGGCTCTGGGTCTTTGACCTTGAGGTATATCTCTCTTGGATGGCTTTCCCCACCAGGAGTCAGTATAGCTTACTCCCTCCTCTCTTTTAAGCTTCTGCTTACTTTGTTTGAACCAGTCTCACTGATTATCACTCCTGCATGGCCTATCTCCTTACTTTTTCTTATTTTTCCTCTTGGGTCTTTTTGGTATTTTGTATCCTGTACATTTATTTGCCTAATGTCTCCTCCTTACTAGAAGCGCCATGAGAAATTTTTGTTTGTTTTCTGTATTGCTAGATCCCAAGCAGTCCCTTCTTGTCTGAGGTTTCACTTTCTACTGCAGTCTGAAAATATTAAGTGGAAAATTTCAGAAGTAAACAATTCATAAATTTTAAATAACTTATATAACAGTATATCATAATTATTCTTTTTTATTATTAGTTACTGTTATTTATTTCTTACTGTGCCTAACATAACCTTTATCCTAGATATTTACTTATAGTAGAAAACACATATATATAAGGTTTGGTACTATCTACTGTTTTAGGCATCCACTAGGTCTTGAAATACAGCTCTGCAGATAAGGCAGACTACTGTACCTAGAACAGGCTTGGCACAAAGTAGAGGCTTAGTAAATATTGTTGACTGGATGAGTGAGTGAATGACTCATACATAGATTAGAACTCTGCCTATGATCAAGCAGGTGGACTGCTGAGAGATATTCACAAGGACATGGTGCTGCTTGGCTGGAAAACCTTTTGATGCTTCTATCAGATTGTGGTGTCCAGTCATTTTCTGTTAGCAAGAGAGTAGATCAGAATGTCTAATTTTATTCAGCCTATTATACTCTGATATTTCTCAAAACATGAGAATTATGTTTCATTCTCAACTGCAAGAAGCTTTTTCCAACCTACTTCTAGCATTTCAAAGTCCTTGCAAGCCATTACCCAGAAGCGTCCTTGTACAGTTACTGAAGACCTAGAGAGACAATGAAGATCGTGGTTTTTTTTTTTTTTTTGCAGTACTTGGGGGGTTGAACCCAGGGCCTCAAGCTTGCATGCTTTGCAAGTGCTGTACCACTGAGCTGCACCCCCAGCCCATTTTTTTTACTTTTTGAGACAGGGTCTCACTAAATCACGCAGACTGCCTCTGGTCTTGAACTTGTGGTCCTCTTGCCTCTGCCTCCAGAGTTGCTGGTATTACAGGTGTGCACCACTGCGACAGACATTTTTATAGTCTGGGTGGTCTTGCTTGCAGGTGATAAGCCCAAATGCTCTGAAGGCAAACTTTGTTATGAAATCTGTGTTACTTTTGCTGACTCCACAGCATGGTGGCAGGCGAAGAATAAATGTGTATAGCAAGGAAGAACAAATGGCTGGCAGGTTTCAGCCCAGACTGAAGATGCACATGATGGTGATGCTAACCAGCTTTGAGGGAGTTAGATATTTTCACCTTTAATGCCTTGAATAGTTTCTTTTGTTTGAGAGCTATTCCTTGAATATGTACCATGTGCCAAGTACTGTGTTAAGTGCTGGCAATATGAAGATAGATAAAAGAATAAGATCTTTGTTCTCATGGAGACTCTAAACAAGCAGAGAAAACAGGTATTTACTAGTACACACAAATAAATAACATTAAAAACACAATGAAAACTCTGAAGAAAACTAAAAAATACCATATAGGCAATGTGAGGAAAAATAATGGTGGGAGGAGCCAGGGCAGGCCTTTCTGAGAAATTTACACTTAAGGCTTGATCTTTGGGTAGGTCTGAGGGGGTCCTTCCTTTATTATTTTGTAGTTTCGGTAGCAACTGTGACAGCCTCAGTGTCAAATCTCTGTAACAAGATGCAGGATATTATGAAGTTCAGTATGAGTCAAAGGTTGCTTAGAAAGAGAACTACTGTTTCTGTTAGGCTAATATTGTTGCTTAGTGCAACAGGATTCTGTTGGATGAGGAGTCTGTGTGCAAATAGCTTGTGTGACCAGGGTATCTAGCAACAGCTATGTGACAAGGGAAGGGGTGGTGGTGGCTATAATCTCTGTGGTTGAAGAATAAGCAAACACTGATGTGGGACTTCAAGCTATGACAATGCTAGGAGATTCTAGGAGGGACCAGCAGCAGTAGAGGTGGATTTTACTTTTTGGTTAAGGTATCTTTCTGACTGCTTCAAATAGTAAGGCTGTATAAAGTTACACTGTCCAAGAAAAAAAAAAAGAAGAAGAAAGAAACATCTTCACATTTATATCAAAAAGAGTGAGTTCATTTAAATTGGGATTGAATGGCAGATTTTTTTAAAAAAACATACTTGTACTATTCTAGCAACAGCTGGTTGATTACAGTACTTTTGCTTTGAGGTTAACACCTGTACTTTGTTAACAGTATATAATATTTGCAAGGCATACAATTACCTCCTCTCTGGAATATGAGTTTCAGCAAAAATGACTGCTCTTCGTTTCTTTAGTCTTCTCCATTATACAGTGTGATGTGCGTTTCCATAAGAGAGAAACTAAACAAAAACGAGTCGAGAGGCTCCTTCGAAAACCATTTACGCGAAACTTGTATAGTATGGCCATGTGATCGAATTGCCATTTCTCTGCGATAGCATTGGGATCCTCACATGGTAGTCTACTTTGATATTGTAGTTCTCTCTCTGTCCCCTCAGCTCTTAAGTGCCTGTATCTGTTTGAGGATTACTCCATTATTGACTCAGGAACTTGGTTCCTTTGTTAATTACAGTAGTAAATGGATCAGGGAGTCACTCTCTCCTATACTCTCTGCCTTGTGAGGCAGAGTTTCTCCAAGCGTGGAATGAATTCCTGCATCAGAGCACCTGCCCTGAATCACTAGGGATTCTTCTGTTAAAACTGCAAGTCTCTGGGCCCAAGGCCAGAATTTCAGGATGCAAATGGGGGTGAGCATTGCAGCTCCATTTCCGTAGGTTCCACAGGCTCCTCACTGTTATCATGACTTCATCCCACACATTTGACCATTATTATGAGAACTCTGTGGTGGAAGAGAACATTAGACGCTTACACAAGTCGGTGCTAGGACTGTGGCTGATACTTATAAACATTACCTGAAAAGTGATTCACAGTTTTTTTTTTTCTTCCTTCAAATTTTGACCTAATCTGTTTTAGAATAGACTGGATAATTTCCCTATCTGCTCTCCTGGGGTCAAATAGGAGATATGTGCAGTTCTATGAAGGAAGTAGTTCTTCAAGGCGTTTAAAAAGGCATATTAAGATAGCAAAGGCTTATTTGTAAAACAGCTTTAAAGAAAATAAAAAACAAATTTATTATTTGAGAATCTCATCTTTTCCAAGGACTTTGTTAATTATGTCAGCAGCTATATAAGACACTTCATAGTAAGAACACTTAAAGAGGTAGTTCAGTTGAGGTTGAAAAACTTTCTGTGCTCCGACTGGCTACTTGACCAACTTGATCTGTCTAATTCAACCCTCCCCCTCTGCCCCAAATTCTTCTTACGTAATAGCCAAGATCCAGGATGACCTTGGAAAAGGAAATAGTCTTTGGTTAAAAGGTTTGATCTTTCATTTCTGTGCCCCCCAGTCCTGAGCAAAATGTCTGACAGGCAGCAGGAACTCAGTATGTCCTGTAGCCCAAAGTATCGTGGAGTAGACTTTCTCTAGGATATGGTAAGTTCAGGCTGTTCCTTCCCAGGAAGGAGGCTAGCCCACTAAGAGAATGGAATATAGTGGATTGTCATTTGAGTCACTAAGGTCTCCTGCCCAGGGTATACATGTGAGTGATGTTGATTTTTAAGTGGATAGGTCGCTAATACATTTGCTGTGTTTTCATAAAATGCCAGAATGAGCATGGGACAGTTGTTCATAAATCAGCCAAACCTACTGTCAACAGGTAGGGGAACCTTGAGACAAAGCAGCAAATGGCACAAGCACCAACTAGGAAGAGTGCAGAAAAATTCTTTGGGGAGGCTCTAGGCCACATCAGTCTTTTCCCGGTACAAGGAAGAGGAGGCTGGGAGGAATTGTCTCCCTGCAGGCTGAGATCAGAAAGATTGTAGATGTGCTGAAGCTATCCCTAGAACAACTTGGAAAGAGCACAACTTCGTTCACAACTCTTTTAGGACATTTTTAGCAGCACGAGCTAGCTGCTAGTAGGTCAGCCCTCTTATGTAAGACCCTTTAATGATGCCGTTGCATTCTATGAAGGCATGATGTTGATATTCAGTTCTCCATAAATATAAGCTCCATAAATGTTATTACCACACATGAATTCATACTGTTGTACAGAACTAGATGCTAAGTTAAAAATAGAATTCCTTTTGCTAAATATGCAGTGTCTGTGCAGTTTCTTCAGTCCTTTCTACATGAGTGTAGTAGTATGCTGGGCTCTGTAAGTAAGTGAGGAATTTAAGTGTTGGTACGCTATGTTGTTAGGTGCTGTTAAGTGGGGTCTGACTCATAGCAACCTTCACAGAGTTTTCAATGGCTGATTGTTTTGAAAGAGACTCATTTATGTATTTTTCTCTATGGTGCTTCTAGGATAACATTTATCTTAACAGTTGTATTTGTTTGGCTTTTCTTTTAAAACATGGCACCAAAATTGGATACATGTAGATTGGATACATGTAGATACATTAATAAGAATGCATTTTTCACTATTTTGCAATTCATATCTGATGGCATTTTTATTACCTTGAAACTTTTATTGTTGTTAGATGCTTTTGAGTCGGGTCCCATGCATAGTGAGCCTCATAGGGTTTTCAATGGCTGATAGTTTTGGGATTGTTTTTGGGAGTGGACTGCCACATCCTTTTCCCATTTTTGAAGTGCTGGGGATTCAACCTGCATCCTCAGAGAGTGCAGAATAGGTGTCCTACCAACTGAGCTAAATCCCAGTCCCCTTGAAACTTTAAGGTGCAGTAAGTTCACATAATTTCTCAGGAAAAGATAATATTTGTGTGCATAGTAATTATAATTGATGACTGTAGTCTTTCCCTCCCCCAATGTTACATGTCTGATATTCTATCAATCCCACGAAAAGGCTTGGAGAGAGTTTGCATATGGAAAATTCCTATGTCGTTTCAGTAGCCTGTAATAATTACTGTAATTGGTACCATACTGGTACCATAATTTATTGACTTCAAATTGCCCACTACTTAGATGAGAAGATTTGCTAAAAATTCTTTTAGAAAAACTATATTTGCCAACATCAGTGGTCAGATGATTCCTTAATTTTTTTTTAAACAGTGTATGGCAGGAGTTGAATTTGAGCCTGTCCTTCCCTGTGAAGACCAGAGTCACTTCCTTTTCATAAAAACATCTGAGAACAGTGGTACTTCTTTGCTAAAAATCCTCTGTGGAAAAAACTTCCCCCTAAGCATGCAGACAGATATGATGAGCATGTATGAAATGTCTACCAGGAATGGCAGGCACACTGGGTTAGAGGTTGTATCAGTTTTCTCTGCTGGGAGTTAACTTAGGTTGGCTAAGTCATCAGCCTGGGGTGGTTTGGATGTGTGATCTAGCCTCCAGGTAGGACCTGAACCAAATGCCAAGAGAGCTTCCTGAAGGAGCTAAACCCAGAAGCATAACACTGTCCTCAAACCTGTCCAGTCAGTCACTTGTTACAGTCGTAATTCCACAATTTGTAGTCACTATTAGGGATGGCTAGGTAGTTGACTGGCCATGTGGAAGTGGCATGGAATTACAGTCACGGCAAAACTGAGCAGCAGAGTAAGAATCCAGTAACTTTCTAATTTCTGTGCTGTGGGAAAAAGAATTCTGGAGCCAGGATGAACATCTGGCTAGTAGGTCCTTGAGAAGTGCCTAATGGTTTTTCCTTAAGTGTAGGGAGATAAGAGATGGCCATGAAATATGAGAGAAATGAGATTTAAGATGAGGTTAGCCAAAAGAGAGGAGTATTTTAAAGTCCCCTCACCCCCCTGGACTTCTAGTTTTATAGGAAGCAGAGTGTACATCCTGAGAGTGAACACCCAACTGTAAATTTACTTGATTCACAGTAAATGTGATTTTTGTGCCTCTGCACTTACACCTCCCTTACTCCACCTTGCCCTGTAGGGCTGTAGCCACCTCCAACTCCTGTATGACTAGATGTTGTCTTCTGGATTTTTGAATTGCTTGTAGCTGCACAGACTCCTGCAGAGGATGGGCTTAGAAGGCATATGGTGAAGTGAATTTCCTAAATAAGTGAAAAGATCATCATTATCAAAGAGACTGGCTTTTTACTTTCACTTGCATTTTTTTTTATGATTAAGAGAGAATATTTTTAGTTTTTATTTATTTTTGGTTTTGGGGATCACGCTACCACTTGAGCAACACCCCAGGCAAGAGAGACTTAGCATTTTAAATGCCCACTGTTTTCCTTTTATCTTAACTGGTTAAAGGAAACATTATTACATGGCAGAATATTGACAGTGAGTAGAAATACCAAGGATGTTTAACGTTAACTTTATGGAGAAACAGGAAAAGGCCTATAAAACAATGAAAGAAAAAGAATACTTAACATGTAATAATAAAATAAATATGGAAAATTTCACACCTCACCAGTTGCTTTCAAATAGAAAGTATTTTTTGTAAGTGTGCAGAAGCCTAGTAATATCCTTTTGGTTAGAGATCATTTTAGGTTTAGGGCTGGGAACGTAGCTCAGTGGCAGAGTGCTTGCCTAGTATGTACAAGGGCCTGGATTCAGTTCCCCAGCATCACAAAAAGAAACAAACAAACAAAAGAAATCATTTTAAGTTTTGGTCGCTGATATGCATGAATTAAGTAGATAAGGGCAGACACAAGACAAGAATGTTTAGATTCCACAGAATAAAATCCATATATTTGTGAGAGGTGGAATTTAAGATATTGCCATCATTCCGGAGAAGCTTTAATTTACATCATGGTTCTGTACATGATTCTTACATATGTAACAAAATGTGGGAGTAATTTGCTTCCAGAATTCCAGAGTTTGTGCTTTTGTAATCCTGCGTATGATGTGATTCATACAAAGGTTTTCTTGCTTTTAAAAACCATAGATTTCGATAAATTGTGAATTGCGGATTTTTTTAAACTAGTAAAGTGGTAACTTTGTAACTGCCTGATTCCCCTAGTAAGGTATATGTTGCATGTCATTTTTCAAAATATTTTTTCTAAATTTTAATTTTTACAGTACTAGGGTATTGAACTTAGTGCTCTTATGTTAGACCACTGCCCTGCCAATGAGCTGCACCCACATCCCCTTTTGAAATACTTTTTTAAATTTTGAGACAGGGTCTCACTAAGTTGTTGATATTCCTCTGGCCGCAAACATCTGATGGTATTCCATCTGTGTGCCACAGCATCTGACTTTTCAGAATACCCTAATATGAGATAGTACCTGTAGTTCAAAATTATAATCAAAGAAGGGGCTACCTTTTTAATGTTCTAGAGTCTAGTTATAAAAGAATTTTTTTAGTAGCAAAATTTTTGTCTAGCATTATATGCCTTGTCTTCACTTTGTACATTTTTCTTTAGTTTTATTATTAGATTTTTAATTATGTGTAACATCTGAATAAATACAGCTCCATGCCTGGTCTTCATTTATTATAACTAATTTGAGAGACACTTGAGTCCGGAAATTCAAGATCTAGTATTACTCAGCAGTAATTTGTAAGTGCCAGGGACTATGCTGTTTGCTTTATATACATCATCACATTTTGCCTTCACAGTACCCTTGCAAAGGAGATGGTGTTGTACCTGCCCTACAGGTTGGGAAACAGAGGTTCAGAAAGTTCCAATAACTGCCAAGGCCGGAGGTTACACTAGAAGGAAAGGAGTTTATGCAGGATTTAAATTTAGCTGCTTCTTACTCTAGCATCGCCATCCTTCCTCTTAGGCTGGGTTACTTTTCCTGTAACTTTGCCTGTTTCATAAATTAATTTACCTCCATGGATAAATAACATTTTTCCTGCTAGGGGTTTTGTAACATTGCCAAGTACATAATTTAAGAATAAATGCCCGTGTGTGTGTGTGTGTGTGTGTGTGTGTGTGTGTGTGTGTGTGTGTTTATTGTTTGTCTGTATGTGGTTATTTTTAAGCAAATGAACATTAACAAAAATCAGTTAGACAAGAAACTAAATCATAGAGCAAACCTGCACACATGGGTAAAAAGAGGAAAACTAATCATGCTGAGTGAGTCAGGTGTTCACCGGGTGCCCTCTCCCCTCTGGGCACATACCGTGGAGTTTGTGGGCCTCAGGGTTCTTTTTATTCGCATAATTGTTAGCTTCATACCTGTCCCCTTGTGCTTTTGTAGTGATGTGCTCTTTCTTTACTGGAAAAGGTGGAACAGGAGACAGTACTGAGGTCATATGAATGCAGTTTTGATTAAAAAACAAACAAAATCACATGGACTCGAATCCCAAGGAGGACGGGTGAATATCAAACAGTTGTTTCATATTTTATGTTTCTGAAAGTGAGAATAAAGCAAACTAAAGTGTGGTATCATTTTGAGCATTTAATGGAGTGTAAGAAAAGTGAACCCTTTGACCCTGAGGTTGAGCCAGGTTCACTGATGTAGAATATTTCCTTCTCTAGAGTTGGAGCATAGCTGTTGGTTTTGGAGGAAGAAATATTTACATAATCATAATGTAGATTTAGCTAAATAGTTTACTGGTTACCACACAAGACAAGGAAGACATAATTATAAATACAGAAAGAACAATATCTCAAGGTTTAAAAACCCGGTAATGTGGAGTGGAAGGGTGGACAGAAATCCAGGGTAAGGTGGCAGGAGGAAAAGTAGGTGATATTCCTTTTCTTGCCGGGTGGGATGTAGAGAAATACTGGGTAATGCTGTTAAAACAAGAAGCAAAGTTAACCAATCGGAGAACTGAAAATAGAAATATAAAAATTTAAAAATAGAAAAATCAAGAAAACTAGGGACGAATTAGAGGTGAAGTGTGAATGAGTTAGATACCAGGGAGGCAGTAAGTCAATAGACATTGTCAGAGGTTGACAAGTCAAGAAGTGGCATAAGCCTCTTATTAAGCTGTTGACCTCAGAAAGACAGTGAAACCAATAATAAAGGGAGGAAGTGGAAATGGGGAACAAGGGCCCTGACATGCTTACTTTTCATTTATTACTACGATTCTATTTGGGAAAACTTAACTGCACCTGCATTACTTTTAAAATAAGGAAAAAAGCATTTTGGCCATTGTACATGGACATTGTCAGGAATAATTACCCAGGCGTGCTCTTACATCACAGTTCTTACTAGGCTACCAGGGGCTGCTGTTGCTCATGATGAAGGGGTCTACTTTCCAAAGACTCGAGTTGGGGTGGGGTGACAACTTACATTCACGGTCCCCATCCTTTTTGGCACCAGGGATTGAGTTTATGGAAGACAATTTCTCTACAGGTGGGGGTGGGTATCTGATAGGAGGTGGAGCTTTGGTGGTAAGGTGAGCCCTGGAGGGGGAGTGGCTATAAATAGAGATGGTACTGGTCTGTGGCCTGGGGGTTGGGGCTGGGGACCCCTGAATTCAGGTATTCAGTTGGTTTCATGATTGGAACCTGATAAAAATGTAGTGAAAGTCTTTAGATCTAAGAACTTAAAAAACAACAACAACAAAAATAACCCACAAGCCTTCCACAGGCCTGCCTGGAAGCCCAGCGCCCTGGCTCAAGCTCCTGCTTCCTCAGGATCCTTTCTCTGGAACGCTGTAGCCCTTCTGGAGAGCGGGTGGCAGGGTTGCCTTTGTTTTCTCTGGTCTGAGGAGTGGCTAAGCATCAGGGCATTGATTTGCTTTGCTCTCAGGAACTTCCTGAAAGGGGAAAATTTGATTTTTCTTTATGAACACTCTAAATGCCTGTAGGTTGAACAAATGGCTACGGCAGTTGTTTTTCAAGAAGGGATTTGGTTTTGTTTCGACCTTGGGAAGTGTGGATAGTTGTGTTCATGGCGCCTCCAGGTGGGCGATCAAGGAAGAGAGTTAGGGTTGGGTATGAGCCCCTGGAGAATGATGACCTGGTTGTGTGGGTTTTGCCTTTAGCCTTAGTCTGTGTGGCTGTGGACGCTGCAATGCAGCCAGGGGATCAGGGTAGGCAAGGACCTAACCAAAGGGCTAGTGCCAACAGATCCAGCACTGCGGCTTAGGTTTTATAAATGATGCCTTTAGCCAGAGTTTCTCTTTTTGCCTTTATCTGGCCAAATTTTTTAAATCTTGTGTTTTAGGATGAAAGAGGGCAAAGGAGGGTACTCTCAGATTTCCCTAGCAACTAGAAGATCCTGCCTAATTATTATAGCTGCAGACTTCTCTATCAGGAATGAATTTACAGTGAACTGAGTCCAGGGCTTGCAGTTTAATGCCTCTGGGATTCAGGTGGGTGATTTTAATCACATGACACTCTCTGGGTGGGGCCTCTGGCCCACTAAAGCCTCATGGCTCATTGAAGTTGCTGTTCAGCTTTGAAGTTGCCATGTATGGAGAGCAGGTTTTCAGGGCTACCAGTGTCCAGTTTTTCCAGAAAAACAAGCAATTTTTTTTAATGTGAAATCTCTTGGATTTTAAATGTTGCCAGCTAACTGAAAAAAAATTAAACTTATGTACAGAATTTAAAAATAAATGTGTTGTGTGGACAAAGTCCCCAGTTTTTAATCTCTAGTTGAGACTTTTTTTTTTTTTTTGGCTTTTAAATGTAGTGTCACTATGTAGCTCCAGCTGGCCTCAAACTCATAATCCTCCAATGTCAGCCTCTTGAATGCTGGCATTATAGGCATACGACACCATGCCCAACTGGTTAGGATTCCTAACTCCTAACCCCTAATTATTATTCTCCCTTGATTGTTGAAAATGAATTGAACATCTACTGGTCACTGGTCACTTTATTTATATTCCATTTTGCTCCCTCCCATATTTAAAGATGTTTCCATTATATATAAAATATATATATATATCATTATAGCTGCAGCTGTAGTCCTGTGGCATCCGATCCCGTCAGATCCCGGAAGCTAAGCAGGGTCGGGCCTGGTTCGTACCTGGATGGGAGACCGCCTGGGAACACCAGAAGCTGTCGGCTTGGGAGAAGGACCTGGCAACCCCTCCCAAAAATCAATCTGCCATTGAAAACCCTATGAACAGCAGAGAAGCACTGACAATAGTGTTTCCCCTGTTGTACAGAGGGTCACTATGAGTCGGATACCGACTCGACGGCACCTAACAACAACAACATATATCATTATATATATATATATATATATATAAAAGCTGATGCGAATTAGATGCAGGTGAAAAAGGTAGTTACAATAACTCTAGCATAATACATGGAAGCAGAATGAAATAATATATACACATTTGTAAACATTTCAGTGTACCTCAAGTGGGGCATTGAGCTTTCTAGCAACTCACGTAATGCAGAAAGCTTACCAGTCAGTTTCCAGTTTCCAGTTTCCTTAAAACAAAACGTTGAGCATAGCCACAGTGTTTCCTGAAGCCAAGATCAGAAGGGCGCTTCTCAGCAGACCTTCAGAAGAACAGAATCGTGAAAGACAAGACCCTCATCACAGTGCAGGTTTTATAGAATGTTCTTTTGATTGCCCCCAATTAACAGGCTGATAATGATACAAGTATAGTTTAGGAAATGAAATGGTGAGGAGTGCTGAGATACAGGTAAAACCCTTCTGCTGGCCTAACTTAAGTTGTTAGGGAGGCAGGCACAGGTAGGGGATACAGTAGGTAGGGAGACAAGTGGTTAAGAGCCCAGTCTCTGGAAGCAGAAGGTCTAGGTTGAATCCTAGCACCATCATGTGCTAATGCTGGGACCTTGTGTAAGTTGCTTTATTTTTCTAAACCTCCATTTCCTCATCTGTCAAATGGTCATGATCATTACATAGTGGTCCTATGACCACTCTCCTAGGACAGTTGTGAGTCTTAACTGATTCAGCTTGAATAAGCATTCATTGTGGTTCTTGATACCCAGTAAGCATTCCGTAAATGTTGGCTGTGTAAATTAGAGAAATTGCTAAGAGTAGGAACTTATTTGCCAAAATGATTTAAATGTGATATCCAAGGTTTTTTTTATAGCACTTAAATGTTTATGTTTGACACATCCAAAATTGTATTCCACTTAATCCTTAGCTACCAAAAATGTCTTGAGAGACCTATGTACAAAGTATTTTGCAAAATCTATGACATGGTCCCAGCAGGAAGCTTGTAGTTTGGTAAATCAGATGAAAACACAATAAAAGTCAGGGAGCATTAACAACCATCTGAAAAATGCTATATCGATTCAGGGGGGATTTGCCATGGTGGACCCATACTGAACTAAGACTTCAGAGATGATAGTCCCCTTTACTATTTTTAGGCTAGATTTTTATAATTTAAATCATTCCAAACACTGTACAAGAATATTTTAAGTTATGGAGCAAAGTACAGTGAAGACCTGAGTATTTTTATATGAATTGTAAGAAAAATTAGCCATGCTTTGCAGTTTATATTAATTAAACCTACCAGGAGTAATTTAGGTTGGGACATCATGCACACGTTTTATCATCACAGAGGGTCCTCTTAGCTGGCCTATGGAAGTACATATGTGGAGATCTATGTAAGCAGGTGTGGCGCTATACAGCCTCACACCCTAGCTAAAAGCACATATCTTAGAGCAGAGCTCTTGAGTTCCACTATTAGTGCCTCTTTGGCTTTTAGGAAATTAGGTGGCCTTTCTGTGCCTCAGTTTTGTAATATGTCAGTTGGGTCTGATTTTACTAGTATCTTCTGCTACAAAGATTCCCTAAATATCTTTACAGTTCTTGGAACAGTGTCTGCCACATAGTTTTAGTTTTATTGTTGGTCTTGAAGCAGCTAATATGAAACTTTTAAAGACAGCTAGCTGTCTGGTTAGGCTTGGGCATGTGGCTTGCAATTTCAGAGTAGAACACAGCTCACTGCTTGGGGGGATAGAAGCTCATGGCTTCAGGACAATCAGAACTTCATTAGCTCTGTGGCTGTGAGGGGCATTGGGAGGGTCATTGTTTCTGACCTGGAAGTTGAAAACTCAGACCATCTTCAGCTGCAGCTCATTTGATCTATGACATGTGGTGAGTTATTCTGTCTTATACAGTTTCTTTGTTTGGCTCTGTGACCTCTCATTCTTAGCGTGTGCTGAATTTTCACCTGCTTGGGAAGCACAAGAGGGCGTGATGGCTGGGTGAATGAGTTATAGTCTAAAATATCATTAGAAATTAAAGAAGATGCAAATATTACTGCTAAATGATATTGATTTAATTTCTAGATTTTCTGGGAATCCAAATATTATTATTCATAATATGAGAAAATTAAATTTTACCATACTATCTTATAATTTGGAAGAAGGACCTGGCAACCTGCTCCCAAAAAACAATCAGCCATTGAAAACCCTATGAATAGCAGAAAAGCACTGACAATAAAGTTTCCCCTGCTGTATGTAGGGTCACTGTGAGTCAGACACTGACTTGATGGCAGCTAACAACAACAATCTTATAATTATGCAATAAGGACTTTTATCAATTGCTCAATTTTTTTGTTTCCAGAAAATCTTTAGTACTGAACTTGAAAATGCTTTCGCTATAGACCCCCACCCCCATCCATCAAAGTATTGAGTTGAATCTCATTGTGCTTTTGACCCCTTTCTAATGAATTTCTGCTCTTTTTGTTGGCAACGATTTCTCATGTACATTAGACCTCCTTTTTGCAGGAAGTCAATCTAAAGTGAGTGGTTAGCAGAGATGACGACATACCCTTGCCTCCAGGACTGCACATAAGAGGACAAGGAGGGGACCCTGCAGTAGGGCAAGGTCTCCGCCCACTTCAGTCTGGAAATGAGTGGATGGTGTCATGGCTCTCTTTAGGAGCAGTTCATTTCATGTTTTCCTTAAAGAAAAATTCTTGGCCATTCTCACACATTTACTCTTCACATGAAATTTAGAAGCATTTTGTCAACTTCTAAAAAAAATCTCATTAAAAATGAGACAAATAAATGACCTATCGACACAGCTTAAGACGCTAGAAATCAAACAAAAAAAACAACCCTAAATGGAACATACAGAGGGAAATTACAAAAATAAAGGGAGAAATATCTCAACTAGAATCTAAAGAGATAATTCAAAAAATTAATAAGACTAAGAGTTGGTTCTTTGAAAAGTTTAATAAGATAGACACCCCTCTGGCAAATCTCATCAAAAAGAAAAAGGAAAAATCTAATATAGTATGGATTATGAAAGACAACGGATCCATAACCACCAACTCCAACGAAATACACAAAATTGTCAGGGATTACTATGAGAGACTATACTCCCAAAAATATGAAAACGCAGAAGAAATGGACAAATTTATTAACATGTATGACCTACCAAAACTATCCCCAGAAGACATAACTGACCTAAACAAGCCCATTACCTATACAGAAATAGAAAAGGTAATTAAAAGTCTCCCAACAAAGAA
>VMDO01013660.1:0-50532 GCA_007922755.1 Pedetes capensis | reverse complement strand
ACAGGTCACTGAGAAGGACAGGACCAGCTGCCATTCTCTGGCATTCCTGCCACAAGTAGATTACCAAACCTTAACCGAGGGCTATTCTACCAAATCACACACACCAAACACAACAACAAAAAATTCCAAAACAAAACAACTTAGTCTAGGCTCCTAAACAACTACCAGGGTCATAAAAAACAATCTGAACAGAAAAATACACATTATATCCTTCCAAGCCCCGACACTTCTCAGCCCCTCCACTGCCGACGTCCTGGTGCTGTGTTTGTCACTTCCTGCCTGCCTCATGCAGTCAGCTCCTCGTCCGGGGAGCCCCCAAGTCATCGCGTTCCGCTCTGAGCAGAACCCTCCGCCACAGCCACAGCCCTCGGCCCTCGAGGCCAGCAGTGATGCTCTGCCCTTGCTCTCTGAAGACCCCCCAGCTCTGGCTGCCTGTGTCCCCGCTAGGCATGTGCTGGAATTCCTTTCCCAAAACAGGCTTCGGGTGGCCACTTTGCTTTTCCCATGCACCACCCAGAGACCAGACTCAGCAAATCCTGCCCCTACTCCAAAGAATGGGAAAGTACCCCCCACCCCCTTGCCGGGGCCTTAGCTGTAAACTCGATCAAGAAGCAGCGCGAAGCTGGGCGAGGTGGTGCACACATGTTATCCCAGCACTTTCCAGGCTCAAGCAGGAGGATCAAGAGAATGAGACCAGCCTGGGCTACATAGACAGACCCTGTCTCAAGGGAAAAAAGGAGAAAGAAAGGAACAGAAAAAGAAAAAAAAAAAAAAAGAGAGAGGAAAGGAAAGGAGGAAGGAAAGACAGAATAAGAAAGAGAAGAAAGGAAAGAGCAGCAAGAGACAGCTTGGGGCTGGTGGTAGAGCACCGAGCATCTGCCTGGCCTGCACAATGCCTTGGATTTGAGGCCCACCACTTGGAGAAAAATAAAAACAAGCAGCCCGCAGGGTGGCACAAGCCTGTCATTCCAGCAACTGGGGAGGTGGAGCAGGAGGATGGAAAGTTCTAGACCAGAGGCAGTCTGCGTAATTTAGCAAGACCCTGTCTCAAAAAGTAAAAATATGGGCTGGGGGTGCAGCTCAGTGGTCCAGCACTTGCAAAGCATGCAAACGCAAGGCCCTGGGTTCAACCCCCAGTACAGCAAAAAAAAAAAAGAAAAAGAAAAAAGAAAAAAACTTACTTGAGAGAGGGTCTTGATAAATTACAGGTTGCATCTGGCCTTGAACTCCCGAGTGCTGGGATAAAGATGCAGGCCACCATTCCCACCTACCTGCCTGCCTGCCTGCCTTCCGTTTTCTTTCTCTCTTTCCATCCTTCCTTCTTTTTTTTTTTTTTTTTTTTTTTTTGGTGCTTGGAGGTTGAACCCAGGCCCTCGCACATACTTTGCAAGAGCTCTACCACTGGGCTGCACCCCCAGTCCACTTTTTCTGTTTTATCTTGAGACAGGCTCTTGAAAAGTGACTCATCTGCCCCCGGCTTCGAACCTGTGATCCTCCTGCCTCAGCCTCCCGAGTGTGGGGATCATAGGTGTACACCACCACACCTGACGCCGTCAGGTCTTTCTTTCCCTAGTGGAGAAAACAAGGCCCTGTGCTGGCCCTCCTTTAACTTTATTTTCTCCAGGGATTTAACAAAATTCTTTGGCCACTGGCTTAATTCCCACTAATTCTGCTTGTACTATTAACCCCAGAGAGGAGGGTGTTTCTTTTTAAACATCCCAGTGTTAACCTTGGTTGGAGGAAGGCCCAGGGGCAGGTGACCCTTGACTGGGTTGGCGTGGCAGTGGTCAGATGAATTTTAGAAATGTAACTCGCCTTTAATCCCTTCACCTTGGCCTTCCCCAGGAGGCAAAAATACCCTGGAATCTCTCTCTCTTGTCTGTCTTTTTGATAGTCTCTGTATAGCCCATGCTGGCCTGGAGCTCTGAGTGCTGGGATTAAGTCGTGGGCCACCAGCACGCGCAACTTTAGTCTCTCCTGACTGCTTTTTCTCAGCATCCACATGCCATGCATTAGTGGTGGGTCTCCCCTTCTAAGCACACCCTGACCTATGACCCCTCACCTTCTTCCTGGCCCCTGCAGTGGCCTCCTGCCCAGGCTCCCTGCCTCTCCTGTCATCCCCACAGTTCCTTCTACAGGCTCTAGGCAGAGGGGACCTGAGAGGACCTAGGCCTGATCCTGCTGCCCGCTCAGGACATCCTGTGGCCCCGCAGTCACTTGGTACAGGCCCAGGTTCTCCTCCTGGCCCACAGCTGCCCATCCCGCCTGTGCACACTGCACTGGGGTGCCTCCAGGTCACTTGTCTATGGTCTTTGTGCTCGCTGTCCCCTCTGACTGGAATGTTCTCCCCACGTGCCTCTGAGGCCCTGGGTCCTTATTGCATTCTGGCCAGTGCTGAGATGCGATCTTATCATAGGGACCCTCCCTGAGCTCCCTTCCAGGCAACCATTGTCTATGCCCTACCCCCCACCAGCCTCCCATCCCTTTGGGGCCTCTTCCTGCCCTGCCCTTCCCACTCTGGTCAGCTCACTTGTCTGGGGACCCGGCTGTGTTTCCCACTGGACTGTGAGCCCACGAGAGCAGATGGGGCGGTCTCCATCCTACCTGCGTTCCCAAGTCCTGGCACAGAGCAGGCGCGTGCATGCTGTGTGCTCATAATGGTGGATAAACTGGATGGGTGAAGAAAGAAAGAAAAAGAGAGAAAGAGGAAGGTGTGGTGGTGCATGCCTGGAATCCCAGCGACTCAGGAGACACAGGCAGGGAGATCACAGATTCAAAGCCAGAGGCAGACTGCATCACTTTTCAAGACCCTGTCTCAAGACAAAACAGAAAAAGTGGGCTGGGGGACTGCGTAACTTTCTGAGACCCTGTCTCCAAACAAACAAAAACCCAGAAATGTGGTCACATCCAAGCAACCACCCCTTTCCTCAAGCAAAAATGGAACTGGGAGATGTCAATCATCCACTGGGTACAGGCTGGAGAGTGCAGGGGAAGGGAGCCAACGCACGGTGGTCCGACAACACCATGGGGGCCCTCACCGTGGCCCCCAGGGCCAATTTATTCCACTCACACAAGTGAGCTCTTGAATGTTCCGGAGCCAATGTGTGACCTGATCAGAAAGCTGGTTTAAGATAGGTCACACAGGGTGTGTCCGAGAAGGCAAGGACAAACTAATACCCATTCTCTCTGGTGACCTGGCCCCAGAGGCCTTTATTCTTTCAGGCTCAAAGTTCCAGGGAACATGTCCAAACCCAGCTCCGACTGTGTGCAAAACTAATCTGTTAGACCGGAGTCCATGTCTTAGGTCAATGGCACAGGAAGGGGGTTCACGTGTTTCCCTCCACAGGGTGTCAGTGCTTCCTTTAAGAAAATAAGAATGGCTGGGCAAGGTGGTGTCTGTCTGTGGTCCCAGGGACTGGGGAGGTGGAGGCAGGAGGATTCCAAGTTCAAGGGCAGCGTGTGCAGCTTAGCGAGACTCTGACTCAAAATAAAAAGTAAAAAATGGGCTGAGGGTGCAGGCCAGTGGTAGAGCCCTTGCAAAGAATGTGTGAGGCCCTGGGTTCAACCTCCTAGTACTGAAAAAAGAAAGAAAGAAAGAAAGAAAGAAAGAAAGCAAGCAAGCAAGCAAGCAAGCAGACAGACAGACAGAGGGAGGAAATGAAAGAAAGAAGAAAAAAAAAAAAAGAAAAGGAAAGAAAAGAGAATGGCTGAGAATGGTGGTGCGTACTTGTAATCCAGCTCTTAGGAGGCTGAGGCAGGAGGATCACGAGTTTGAGGCCAGCCTGATCTACACAGTGGGTACCAGGGAAGGGAAGCAGCCGAGTTACCAGCTTCCCAATGAAGGCCCCAGCGGTGATCAACCAAGGTGCAACCGCGTCCACACGCCTCGGGGCGTCCCTCTGGATGCAAATTCGCTGGATGAGGCCACCCAAGGGTTAGACCCGGGAGCACGGAACCCCTCCCGCCCCTCCGCCCCCAGGCTGGTCAGTTTCCCCGAAGTCCCGCCCTGGCCACCCAGCCTCTCCTTTTCTTATCCTAAGCAGGGCCTCCCGGCCCCCGGGCGTCCACTCCCTGCCCCGCCCCGGGTATCCGCGCTGACCTCTCCCCACCTCCAGGCTGCTCCGAGCCGCCGCCGCCGCCGTCCCCCGGCCAGCTCCCCACGCCTCCCGCGTGCACCGTGTCCGCGCGCGCCGCGCCGCGCCGCGGCCTCCTCGGACCCCTCCGGTCCTTCCCGGGGTGGCCACGCTGCCCGCGACCTCCCACAGCCACCCGGCACTCACCGCAGCCGGCAGCGTCTCGCTCCCCTACTTCCGCCGGCGCCCGCGCCGCACAGGCCCGGGCGGGCCCCGAGCCCGCGAGCCTGGGTTCCGTACGCCGGGCCGCCTTCCCACGTGGTCGCGAGCGGCTCGCAAGCTCCGCGCCCGGCGCTTCCCGGGTCGCCAACCCTGGCCGGCGGCTTCGGGGTGACAGCCGGCAAGTTTGGGGAATCTGGGGGTGCCCAGGGCTCAGAGAGGGAAGGACTTCTTCCCGGCTGGGTTAAAGGCAGAGCTTGCCCACCCACCCCCGCACACAGTCACACGCCTACCCCTCACTTCCAGTGGGAACCCACCTCCCCGACCGGGAACCTGGCGATCGTGCTTTCAGCTGCTTCGTACCAAGAGAAAGGCTTAAAGCACAGCAGCTGGGATGGACATAGAGCGGTCATTTTGTCCTCCAGCCCTCCCTGCAGCCTTGTCTTACAAAGAGAGAAACAGTGGGGAACGTGAACCTCGCTGCTGCTATGGGCCCAGCCAGAATTCACTTTCTCTCCGCGGGGCTCCACTTAGCCAAGGACGCTGCAGGCCCTTGCTTTCCACCTAGTGCTTAGCACGCAGGTGCTCTGCAAATAATCTGTTGAAAACAACGGCCAGACACCCAGTAGGAGGTCGACCAATACTTGCTAACTTCTTCATGTCAGAGTAGAAGCAGTGTGTGCTGGCGCCTGCCTGTCTCAGCGACTAGGGAGGCTGAGGCAGGAGGATCTTGAGTTCAAGGTCAGCGGGGGCTGCAAAGCAAGAATCTGTCTCAAACAAAACAAAACAAAACAAAAACCTTTCAAGACCTGATAAACTGATGTGAAAAAAAAAAGTAATGAGATAGAGAGTGAGTAGCAGGTTGGGGGAGCTTAAATGTTGGTGATAGGAATGGGGGGCCTTGCAGAAGATAACGTCAGGTAATCCTGTAGATCCAATTCTTTTGACAGTTAGGGAAACTGAGGTCCAGGAGGGAACTGGGGACAGATGGAGGTCATTGAGTGTAATTTGCAAGGTCTTCAGCAGGGTGGGGCTGCTTTAGATAGGCTGGTCAGGGAGGCCCTGGATCCTGGGAGGACAATTGAGTGGAGACCTGAATAACAATATGAGGAACTCCAGGAGATCAGCATCGGAATTCACTCAGCTGGGCTCAGGACATCTGGGAGGGGACAGACCCTGGCCCTAACCTCAGGGGGCTTGTGTTGGGTGTGGGTGAGGGGAGGGGGGAAGACAGGCAACAGTTTTATGCTGTGATGTGGTCCAGGCCAGGAAGAAAGAGAACTTGTAAAGGATGGAGGGTGGGGCAGGGTGTCGACGCCACTTCAAACGCAGTGCAGGGGAGCTGCTGCACGAGGGAAGTTCAGGGGACCCAGGGGAGGCAGGTAGGATGATGGCTGGCTATTTGGATTTAATAGCCAGTCCAGGACAAGGACAGAGGGAGATGCGTAGGATAACCCTCCCCACTCCCACCCCCCAAGGCTCTTGTCTCATGGAAACAAAAAGACCCAACAGCGGTCAAAAGACGCCTCTGGACGTGCCCAGATTTTCTCCCTGAACTCATTCCCTGATCTTTATAAACTTTTCTTGTTATTCCTGAATGCCCAGGCCCCCCGCGCTGAGTCTCTCCCCTCCCTCGGGTCTCAGCTGTGCCTTGCCTGCCCTTCCCTGGCACAGGGACACAATTGAAGCCCCTCGTGGGTTAACCCTGTCCTCCTTCCCAGCTTTAGTTTGCCCCACAGGCCCTGGAGATATGACACGGCCATGTTGTGCGCAGTGCCTGCCCTGCAGTATAAACGCTGGAAGGACAGGGGTTTCGGATGCGATTTGTTAGAACGGAGCGTGAAGGGTCACCGAATTAATTTTCCTTATAATGCACGTACTGGACTAGTCCAGACTATTAGGTGCCTAGGAAGAAGCGCAGCCTGCCTTTCCCGGGCTAGGTGTTCAGGCATCCGTGCCTCAGTTCCCCCAGCCCGAACACAGCCCCAGAGAGGGCTGTTCTGGACGCCGGGGAGGTGTGGACCTGGAGCGAGGTCGGGCCACAAAGCCCTAGGCAGCGGGCAGGGCCGGCAGGTTGAGCCTGGCTTCTGGCTGGGCCCCTGCCGGGCCGCCCCGTCCTCGGCGCCAGGCCCCGCCCCCGGTGGGCGGAGCCACGGCCTGGCCAGCACGTGTAAAAGTTCGCCGCGGGTCGCCGCAGCCACTCACCTGGGCTCCTCTCCGCGAGCGCGCGCTGCCCGCGCGTCCTCCTCCCGCGCTGCGCCCGCCGGGCCGCCTGGCCCGCGACTCATGTCCCGCCGCAAGGCCGGCAGCGCGCCCCGCCGAGTGACCCCCGCGCCCGCCGCCACCTCGGACGAGGAGATGGAGATGTCGGACCTGGTCATCGATGTGAAGCCCGAGCCGGACACGCGGTCCCTACAGGCCCCAGGGCTGGGGCCCTTCGCCCCGAAGGAGGTGCCCGCGCCCGGGCGGCTCGAGGACGAGTCCCGCCGCTCCACGGGCTCCGCTCCCTCTGCGGGTGCCCTCCAGGCTCTCGGCGTGCGGAACAAGTGGGCCGTGTGGTTGCCGCTGACCTCGAGCCCTCTCGGTGAGCCCCTAGGCCCGCGCCCGCGCCCCCGCCCTTTGCCTGGGGTCCTAGGGCCTGCGTCGTTTCCCTGGGACGCCCAGGTGGGACCCCCCCCACCCATCCCCGGGGGAGTGGACCCCTGGGTCCACCTTACCTCCTTGGCCCGGTCCTGGCTCCCAACCCCTCTGCTGCACCTTTGGGCTTCCCATCTCCCTCGGAACCCCTGGCCCCCACCCAGCCTGGCCCCACCCCTCCTTCAACACCCGCTTCCTCCCTGCAGACCGCCAGGCTTGGACCGACAAACACCCAGATCTGTTGACCTGCGGCCGCTGCCTGCAGACCTTCCCGTTGGAAGCCATCACCGCCTTCATGGACCACAAGAAGCTGGGCTGTCAGCTCTTCAGAGGCCCCTGCCTCAGCCAGGTCTCAGGTGAGGCTCGCCAGGCGAGGTGCCCCTTCTCGTGTGCAGGGGCCGGGCTTCCTGCGGGAGAGGGGGCTGAGCTGGACAGGCAGCGCACTGAGCGTTACTTCCCCTTTCTCGGCACCCCTTCAGGCGGGCGCAGCCTAGGCGTGGCCTGGGCTTGCCTGTCCTAGGGCTGGGACCAGAGGTGGGGTAGGGACGGGGGCAGAGGCTGGACAGGGGGAGGGCTGCCCACAGGGTGTGGCCAGCCCCGAAAACTGGCCTGGGGATTTGCCACCCACCCCCCAAGCTGGTTTCACTTCTCTTTCCCCTTGGACAGAAATAACTGGCCAGGTGGCTGGACCAGGGTGGCAGTAGGGGGACCTCTGGGGAGGGCAGTGGCCTGGGGGGAGGGAGAGGAGGCCAGATGGATGGGGGGTGGCAACCCCCCAACTCTTCATCACTTCTGATCGAGGTGCTGGGACAGTTGTTCAGAGCCAGGGAGGGGGCTTCTGGCATCCTTCCAGGGTGGAATCTCCCAGGCCTGAGTGCCGGGAAACCCCTGGTTTGAGCCAGGTCTGGGGCGCTGGACCCCTGGGATTGTTCCCTTGGGAGAGAACTAAAAGCCTTAACGTGGCACTTGGTCCACCCTGTGGTCATAAGCGTTGGCTGTGAGACTTATGCAAAATTTTAGGTTTTCAGCCCTGCTGGGATTTGGGATTATTTTCAGAGCTAGGGCAGAGAGGGTCCTCCAGTGGGAGGGGGAGGGGCTGTGACTTAAATCTGCTTTGGTTTGGAGCAGGGAGGGTCGCTGGTGGGCAAGCAAGGGTGGGGCTGTGATAGAGGCCCTGGGACATAGCACTAATTCTAGCCCAGGGCACGCCTGGAATCCCAGTAATCCCAGAGGCAGGGGCTGAAGGATCACAAGTTCAAGGCCAAAGGTCACTTGTCCAATTTAGTGAGACCCTGTCTCAAAAATATATATATAAAAAGGGGTCTGGGGGTGCAGCTCAGTGGCAGAGCAGTTGCCCAGCATGCACATGGCCCTGGGTTCGACAGTATTGCAACAAAAACCTTCCAATTCTTGGACTTAGGGGGTTGTGGGCACCTTGATGTCCAAGGTTCAGCTTAATGTTAGTTGAGGGCTTGCACAGACCAATCTCTCAGCTGTTCCCCATGTGCGGTCACAGCAACCCTGAGAGGGAGGGGGCCCCTTGGATCCTCAGGCTCTTAGCAACTGAGGAAACTGAGGCCCAGAGAGTATGTCTCCCCTGAAATCACAGAGAGGTGCGTCTTACTCAGACTTGGTTGACCCTCCCCAGCTGGGCATGTGCCTTTGACCTTGACCCTGGTCTAGTTTGCATCACAAAAGCCACCATGTCCAATGCCACTCAGGATTTGAAACATCTAAAGATAAGTGGATGGGGGAAGAGTCCTTGCAGACTCAGGTGGTCTAAAGAAAACATATCCAGGGTCTGTGCAGAGGGTGGGGGGGCCTACGTCACTACCTCACCTCCTCACTGGGTGACTGCTAGGCCGGCTCCCCTACCCAGACCATGGCCTCTCTCAGGCAAGGTGGGGAAAGTGGGTCATAGCCTGGAACCGCTGCCTGGGTCCTGGCAGAGAAACCCAGCCAGTAGCTGAGTGCTGTTGTCATGGGTGGCACTAAAGTCCTTCTGTTCTCTGACCCTCGAGCTCCCCATGGCTCTGGATTGAGACCCCATTGCCACCCCTTCTGAACAGGAGGAAATGCTCTCTGCCTGTTTTCGAGATTTTTGTTTTTGTTTTGTTTTCTCTTGCTGTGCTGGGATGGAACCCAGGGCCTTGTGTGTGCTGGGCATGCGCTGTACCACCAAGGCATCCCAACCTCTTAGCACCTCTGGAACACCTGTCTTCCTTTCATTATAAAGTAGCATTCCTCTCTGTCCCCCACTAGGACTTATTTTTCAAATGCAGAGAGTCCTGATGTACTCAGTACCCATTGAGGCTTTCCTTGCTTCTGGAAGCTTCCTGAGGGCACACTCCTGGGCCCCTGGAGTGCAGCCTTTCCCATGGAAGGTGTGCGGCGGGTGCTGTGACCACTGTCCCCAGCAGTAACGCTCTGGCGCCGTCTCTTGTCTGCAGAACCTAAGGAGCTGACGGCTCTGAGCTGCCTCCGCTGCGGCCGACAGTTCACCGGGGCCTGGAAGCTGCTGCGCCATGCCCAGTGGGACCACGGGCTGTCCATCTACCAGACGGAATCAGAGGCTCCCGAGGCCCCGCTGCTGGGCCTGGCCGAGGTGGCCGCGGCCGTGTCCGCAGTGGTGGGGCCCGCCGAGGCCAAGGCCTCTCACGGGAGCAGCCTGGGCCGCCGGAGCCCCGTCTGCTCCGTGTGCAAGAAGACGCTCAGCTCCTTCAGCAACCTCAAGGTCCACATGCGCTCGCACACCGGGGAGCGGCCCTACGCGTGCGACCAGTGTCCCTACGCCTGTGCCCAGAGCAGCAAGCTCAACCGCCACAAGAAGACCCACCGGCAGCTGCCAGCCCGGAGCCCCGACTCGGCCAACGCCAGCCCGGAGCAGGTCTCCGCGGCTCCTCCAGAGCCGGCAGCCCACGCGGCCGCTCCAGCCAGCGCCCTCGTGTGCAGCCGGCAGGAGGGAGCTGGTGCTGCGGCCACGGCCGGTGTCCAGGAGCCCGGGGCTCCTGGCAGTGGGGCTCAGGCAAGCCCAGGCGGGGCTGGTTGGGGAGCCATCGCCAAAAATCAGAGGACTGACCCTGCCAAGAGCCAGAAGGTGTCGCCCAAGAAGATCTCGAAGCCGGCAGGCAAGAGCCGCGGGCCGGGCGGCAGCTGCGAGTTCTGCGGGAAGCACTTCGCCAACAGCAGCAACCTCACGGTGCACCGGCGCTCGCACACCGGGGAGCGGCCCTACACCTGCGACCAGTGCCCCTACGCCTGCGCGCAGAGCAGCAAGCTCAACCGCCACCGCCGCATGCACGGCCTGGGGCCCGGCGGCGCACGCTTCCAGTGCCCACGCTGCTGCGTGCCCTTCGGCCTGCAGGCCACACTGGACAAACACCTGCGGCAGAAGCACCCTGAGGTGGGTGAGGTGGCCTGAGCTGGTCCGCCGGCCCTCGCAGTGCACTGTCTGCAACCAACCACAAGGTCCTTGTCGTTCCGTTTCTGTAAGTAAATGGTCCTCCCCTATTTACCCGTGCGCCTGGACTCTGGCCTTCTTGGGGTGTCTGAGGTGGGGTGGGAGGCTTCTCCTGGGGATGGACAGCTGGACAGACCGGTTTGGAGCAGGGCTGAGGGAAAGGCCAGCCCCCAGTGCCCGGGGCACCGCAGGACTGGCACAGAAAGCCGCGCTCCCGGTTCTCGGGGTGGGTGAGGCTGAGGCTGGGGCCGGGCCGGGCGAGGGTGGGGAGAGGCCTGGACCTGTCGCCAGAGGCCCTGAGCACAGCCAAGGCCCATCCTCCACACCTGGTGCTGGGCCTGCACCTGTCCACATGTGCAAAGGGTCTGGGCCCTTTGCCCTGGGTTGGCCTTGCTGGGCCATGAGTGGTGCAGCCTGTACCACCAGCAGCCCCGATGAGTAGGAAGCTGCCCTGCAATGTCCACACGTAGGCAGTACTGCTGCAGGGCTTGTGAGCCCCGTCCCCAGCAGGCCCCTCCCCACAACGCCAGGCCAGCACAGGGCATTAAATAACATCTGCTTTTATTTCACCAAAGCCCTGCAGCATCACAGCCCCATGCGCCCCACCCCGCCTCTTCTGTTAGTGTCGGTAATGGGGGCTCCGGGACCGGGACCGGGACCTGGAGCGCCTGGAGAGGAGAGGATAGGAGGCCCGTGAGGGTGGGACAGGCCACAGGGAGCCTCCTCTTGCATGCGGGCCCCAACCCGCCCAGAAGTATCAGGGGCTCTAAGGACTGGGGATGCGGCTGTGGAGGGCAGGGCGCTCCCCAGCAAGGAGGCCAGCCCGGGCCACAGGAGGGGTGCAGGGTGGGACCTCCCACTGAGGTCAAGGAAGGGGCCCTCTGGAGTTGGGGGGTCACTGGGGAGCTGCACGGGCTGCCTCACCTCCGGGAAGAGCTGTATTCTCGGCCTGGAAAGAAAAGGGGGTAAGGATGAGGCCCAGCCCTGTGCCCACCTGCAGCCAGGTCCTAAAGGCTACGAGATCGCACTCTGTGCTCCACACTCCGCCAGCCCCGTGTGCTGGGCATGAGCTTTCCCCTTCCCGCACCTCCTTATGCTGAAACAGCCACCCAGCATGCATGCCTGCCTGCGTGTGCCTGGGTACACGTGTGTGCCTCAAGCACTCTTTACGGGAGCTCAAGTGAACAAGTCCTGGGGGTTTTGTGACCCTGTCTGGTGTGCTCTTGTCACAGGGTCTCACTGTGGTTCCCAAGCAGGCTGCCCCAAACTCCTGGGCTCGAGCAATCCTCCTGCCTCAGCCTCCAGAGTGGCTGGGACCACAGGTGCCATTGCACCGGCTAGGACTCCCTCCCCTGGCTGACCTCGCCCCGGAGACCCTCCCGCTGGCCGCCCCCTCGCTGAGACTGCCAGTGTGTGCAGCAGCCCTAGCCTTTGCCCTCTGGCACCCCAGAGCCCTCCAGCCCAGGGCGGGGGCACTCACTGTAGCGGGGTGACGGGGAGCGGCTCTGGCGGCTGTACTGGCGTTCCCACTCCTCTCTCTCCTTCTCTCGACGTTCCCGCTCCCTGCGGGGAGAAGGGGGGGGCAACCAGGGGGAGGGGTGAGCACCTGCGGGCTGCTGGGCGTTCAGAACACATGGCCACCTCGGTGGTCGACCCAGGGCCAGGCGCCTCCATCCCCAGCAGCACACAGACACTAGCCGGCTGGGCCGGGACTGGAACCCCAGTCTGCGGGGCTAGGAAAGCCTGGAGGGCGAGGCTGAGGGAGGGCTGAGAGGTTCTGAGTCTCCTGTCACAGCCTGGGGACATGCACACAGAGCAGCCACGACAGGCAGCCCCAACTGATGCGCTTGCTGAGTGCCTGGCCTTGAGACTTGAGTCCTCACAGCAAGGCTGTGGGGGGTAATGATTCCCTCTCCACGGGGCAGATGAGCCAACGGGGGTTCCGAAAGGCCAAGAGCCCGCAGCGGGGGACAGCAAAGAAAGCCTCGAAGCTGAACGTGACTGACAGAAGAGTAGCCAGCGACTCCGAGTTCTGTTTTTTTGTTCCTTCCCCTAGTACTGGGGGTTCAATCCAGGCCTCACGCATGCTAGGCAAGTGCTCCACCACTGAGCTGCACCCCTAACCCTTTAAAAAACCTTAGGTATTTTGAGGCAAGATCTTGCTAAGTTATGCAGGCCGCCTCTGGCCAGGAACTTGCAACCTTCCTGCCTCCACCTCCCGAGTTGCTAGGGTCACAGGCACGGGGCAGCTTCTGAAACCCAATGCACTGTGGGCATGCGCTCCATGGACAATAATGACCAGAAGAGGAAGAGCAGCGCCTCCAGGGCTAGGCAGCAGGCCTTCCCATAGCCAGGGCCCCACGGTGTACCCCACAGATCCTACAGAGACAGGACCCTCAGTACCTGCCCCAGGGAGGAAGACGGCCCAGCTCAGAGATGCCGCGGTGCCTGTCTGTGGACTCCCAGCCAGAACCAGAAACAACCACCTCCCCTCCATATCAACCTGGTGCTGCAGCACCAGTTTTGTCTGTGGGCCCTGGGCAAGATGAGGCCTTCTGGGCACTCATCCCAGCTGCCCAGGCAGGTGAGCACGCAGGGCTGTCACATTTCACAAAGGCCAATGTGAGGCTTCGAGAGGGCAAGGCCCTCCCAGACACAGCTGGAAAGGAACCCCAAGTGGGTGTGAGCTAGGCTTGGGGACCCTGACCGCCACTGAACACCACGATGGAGAAAAGAAGAGACAGCAGACGGGGGAGTGGGGAGGCTCTGCCCTGGCAGTGGGCTGGGGATCTGCCAGAGCGGCGGCTTCTGTTCAGTCATTCAACAAACACTTGGTGAGCGCCAGGCGCTGAGGCCACGGCCATGGGACGGAATGCTCACTGATGACACATGGTGAGGGTGTAAACCAAACAGGTGAAGCCCCAGCCAGCACAGGCAGAGACTAGGAGGCAAGCGCGGTGTGGAGTTTCGGGTGCTGCTGTGGATGGAGGGACTGGGCTCCCAAGGGAACTGTGGACGAGGAGCCAGGGGCCAGGACTGCCCCGGGGCCAGCGGTGGCAGGGGCGGGGCACCAGCGCGGAAAGGGGCCTTACTTCATTCGGATCTTGCGGGCCATGGCGCGCAGCTCATCCTCCCGCTCCTGTGGCAGAGGCAGCTGTGAGGCAGGGCCAAGGGAGCGCCCTGCCTTCCCCAGCAGCCCGCAGCCCCCACCCCGACCTGCCGCTCGTGCTCCTGCTGGATCATCTTCTCCTGCGCCGCCTTCTTATCCGCCTTGACTGTGGAGGAAGGACATGAGGCTGAGGGCACAGCAGGGCGGCTGTGCACCCTGCCTCCCTGAGCTGCTGGCTCAGGGCAAGAAGCCCACAGGCCCCCCCCCCACCCCCCCGGCCGATGCGGGACATACACTGCCTGTTCAGGGCCTTCTGCATCCTCAGCTTCAGCTTCTCCTGCGGTGTCAGCTTGGGCTGGGGAGGGGGGAGAAGAAGCGGGAGAGGGGGGTGGGTGTCCCGGAGCCCCCCCGACCCACCTCAGCCACGAGCCTGGGACTTGCGGGGAAGGGAGGGCGCAGGGGCAGCCGCGACCACCCGCCACAAGGCTCCGGGAGGCTCGGGGCAGCTGGAGCCCTGGTGCGCAGTAAGGCAGGAGGGGGCGCAGGTCTCCCGGGGCAGCCCCCCGCTCCCTGGGACCCCTGCAGGCCCACCGGGCCCAGCTCTCGGGCACTGCTGCTGGCGGGAGTTAGACGGGCGAGTTCCAAATTCTTACTGACTTTGGCAGCTCCTGTCTCTTTACCAGCGGCAGCTTCGGTCCTGGGGGAGAAGACAGTAGGTGCCCCGTGGGACCCCTCAACACAGGCTCTGGCCACCAGAGCCTCCAAGACAGGGCAAGTCCCCGGGGCCCCTCCCCTACACAAGGCGTGGACTTGGAAGCCTGCAGCACCCAGCGGCCCCACCCACCCCCACCTCCGGCCAACCGCCCCCACTCACTTTTTCAGCTTCTCGCCCACAGCGGGCGACGCTGCCGGCCGGGTCAGCTTCTCCCTTGGGGGCGATGGCGAGTGGCTCTGGCTCTGGCTGTGGCTTCGGCTTCGGCTGCGGCTGCGACTCTGGCTGGGGCTGCGGCTGAGGCTGCGGCTGTGGCTGTGGGTCAGGCTGCGGCTGCGGGATGGGCTGAGGGACCAGCTGCTGCGGCTGCGGCTGCTACTGTGGCGCCGCGGGCCTCGGCCGCCCCGCCTGCATCGCTCTCCTGAGCGGGAGCGGCTCCTAGGGGGACAGGAGGAGCGCGTGAGGCTCCAGGAGCCCATCACTGCTCACACCCTGCCTCCAGGCCCACAGGCTTCCTGCCAGGCCTGGCCCATCCAGGCATGTCCCTCCTCCTCTTTCCTGGACTTCCTGCCAAAGCCCCCCAAAGCCCCCGCCATTCCCTGGCCTCCCACACTTTCTAGACAAAAATGGCTCCTCAGACACACGTGGCCTGAGCCAGCACCCTGTATCCCCCACTAGTCAGACCTGCTGCTCTTCAGCAACACCCACACGCCAACTCCCCAAGACAGTAGCACTCAGCCCGCTGGCTGCCCCTTGCTGCGCCTCGGCGGCCCAGGGCACACACCAAGTGTCCCAGGTCACCCTCACCTGCGTCACTCCACCTGCTGGAGTCTGGGGCCTCAATGCACTTGTGCGGACCCCTCCACCCCCCGTTACCAGCACAGCCCCCTCATCTCTCTGCTTGGGACTCTGAGGGGACTCCCAAACCAGGGCGCACCAAGGTTGGTATCAAGCTGTGACGGGGCCCCACTCCCCTCCCTGGGATACAGGGAACAATCTGGAAGCCACGTGCTCGCTCTGCCCAGCCATCCTGGGTTTTCAGAAAACGGACATGCGGTCTCGGTACTGGGAAGACCAAGAGCTGTCCCAGACTCCCACGCTCCAGACTCCCACTTCTCTCAGGAAACAGGGACACAGGGCAGCCCTGGGAGGCCAATGCGGGGGCGAGGGGACACAGGCTACCTTGCACCAGGGGCGCCTAGAACCTCTGCTCTGGCTGGTCCATGCCCCAACACAGGCAGTGACGCTGCGTACGGTGACCGAAGGGCCAGGCCCTGCTCCAAGCAGTCTGTGATCCCTCACCACCCTCCATGAGACTCAGTGGGCAAAGCCATGGCTGTCTATCCCCAGATGGAGGTTCCTAGTCTACACGTGGGCAGCGGCTGTGACCCACGCTTCTACCCACAGAGCCCGCCTGGCGAAGAGCACCCACAGCCCCTAGGCAGGGGACTGGAGGGGAAGGCACGCCTCCCCTGTGGGGTGACCCCTTCCTCAACAACGGTTCCGCAACCTCCTCTGCTGGCGAAAGGGCCCGGCACCCACAGGCGGCCGCCCCATCTCCCACAGCCGGCCCTGGCCGCAAGCTCCCCAACCCTGGGGCCTCTGCGTCTGACCCTGCAGCCAGAGAAACCCTGAGGTACCTGTCACAAAGGGACACCGCCTTCCTGCCATGTTGACCTGGCCTGAGCCCTTGGCCACCCTCCCGGCGGGCCCCCAAGCCCCCACTTCCCCTGCCCGCCCGCGCAAGCCCACCTGCTCCTGCGCCGGGGCGGGTAGCCGCCGCCGCGCCGGGTGGGCGAGCGCGAGTAGCGGTGTCCGTCCCGGGAGCCCCCGCCGGAGTGGCGCCGGCCGTGGCTACGGGAGCGGGAGTAGCGGCGGGAGCGCGAGCGTGAGCGGGACCAGGAGCGCGAGCGGGAGCGGCCGTGGCGGCCCGAGCGGTAGTAGCCCCCGCCGCGGCGGGAGCGCGAGCTGGAGCGCGAGCTGGAGCGGGAGCTGGAGGTCCGAGAGGCGGAGGACGAGGAGGAGGAGGAGGAGCGGCGGCTGCAGGCGGCACGGAGGGCCGGTCAGCGCCGCCACTGCCCCGTGGGCCCCGGCCCCGGCCCCCCACCCCGCGGCGGCCGGGCGGAGGGAGGGCGGGCGGCCCGAGCGTTACCGACCGGGCGCTGGCATTGCGGCCCGGAGCGGGGCCGCCAGGCTGGGGGGGCGCGGGGGGCTTCCCTGGGGCGGCCCCTGACGCGGCGGCCGCAGCGGCGGCGGCGGCGGCCTCCTCATCGCTGCCCCCGAAGCTGGTGATGAAGGTGATCTTCTCCTCGCGGCCTGGGCTCGGGGAGCGCGAGCGCGAGCGGGACTCGGAGCTGGACTCAGAGGGTGACCTGCGGGGGGACGAAGGGGCGGCGGCTCAGGGGCCCAGGCTCTGTCAGCCGGTCCCCAGCCCAGAAGGCACTGCAAGGGCCTCCACACCGTGGGGCCTTCCAGAAATAACCAGGAAAGGGAACGAGAAAGCCGATTTTATGTGGCCATTAAAAACGAATGCCTGCAGCCCTAGGTCTGTGGCATCCAATCCCGTCAGATCTCAGAAGCTAAGCAGGGTTGGGCCTGGTTAGTCCTTGGATGGAAGACCGCCTGGGCACACCAGGTGCTGTAGACTTGGGAGAAGGACCCGGAAACCTACTTCCAAAAATCAGTCCGCTATTGAAAACCCTATGAAGAGCAGAGAAGCACTGACAATAGTGTTTTGCCTGTCGTAGGCAGGGTTGCTGAGTCGGGTACCAACTTGATGGCACTTAACAACAATAATTAAAAACGAAGGGCACAGGGGTGAGGAAGAGCACGGCCAGGGCCACAGGCAGCCTGCCCAACAGAGGGAGACCCCGTCTCAAAACGGACACTACACAAGGAAAGCCAGGCGGCGGAGCATGCCTGCAATCCCAGCACTTGGGAGGCTGGAAGAGGACTAAGGTGAGTTCAAGGCCAGCCTGGGCTATGCAGTGAGACTGTCTCAAAAACACCAAAACAAGCGTTGGGCGTGGTGGCACACGTCTGTAATCCCAGAGGCTTGGGAGGCGGAGGCAGGAGGATCGCAAGTTCGAGACCAGAGGCAGTCTGTGTAATTTAGCAAGACCCTGTCTCAAAAAGTAAAAAGTGAGCTGCGAGTGCAGCTCAGTGGTCCAGCACTTGCAGAGCATGCAAGCGCGAGACCCTGGGTCCAATCCCTGGTACCGCAAAAAAAAAAAAAAAAAAAAAAAACACAAAAATTAAAAAAGGGCTGGGGGTGGACTCAGTAGAGCACTTGCCTAGCATGGGCAAGCCCCTAGATTCAACCCTCCAGTGGCAAAAAAGAAAAAAAAGAAAGAAAAAGAAGGAAAAAAGTGAAGAGCAGCCATGCGCTGTGGTGCACACCTGTAATCCCAGCCGTCAGGAGGCTGAGGCAGGAGGACTGCAAGCTGGAAGCCAGCCTGGGCTGCACAGTGACACTGTGTCTCAAAAAACAAACAAACACACAGGGAGGGCTGGGGGGCAGCCTGGCAGTAGAGTGCTGGCCTATGCAAAAGGCCCTCGGCTCTGCTCCCAAAACAACATACAAAATGACAAACAAAACAAAAATGAATGAGCCGATCTTGGCACTTGACCTGGGAACGTTTTCCTCCACAGACGGGGCAGGAGCGAGCTCTAAAACACTAAGTGGGGCACAATCCTATTCTCATCAACTGTCAAGAAAGTGCCTCACATTCCTAACACCCCCACCTGCAGAGCACTTCCTGCGCCTTTCGCTGCTGACAAAGCCCCAAAGCCGCACGTGCCTGCTGTGGCCTTTCATGCCAAGGCCCCCTCCAAGGGACCTGGGCTAGAGAGCTGCAGAGCTCAGGGAGGGCAATGGGACCAGGCGGCCTGTCCCCGCAGCCCCGCCCTGACCACCCCGGCCCCCATCTCCACATGTGGGCCAGCACATGGGCCAGGCCTGGGATTTCCCACCAGGCATTGCTGGGAGCTGAGGTTACGGGGTCTTCATTTCTAAGTCAGCTTTTTCTCCTGTGTTTGACTGTTTACGTCCCAAGACTGCATTAAATTTGAATTAGAAAAACAAAATAAACAAGGTTCAAAACTAAAGGGAAAAACCTGGAAAGCACAGAAACCAATGCAGACCCCTCATCCGCATAGCCTGTGACTGGGGGTGGCATGGGAGGGAGAACGGCCACCCACCGCCCCTGCCTCCATCTGGCATCATGGAGCTCAGTGGCTGCCTCTCCCCGGCTCCTGGCACTTACCGCTTATAGGGGTCATAGGTGGGGCTGTCACGGCGGGCGTAGCTGGGGAGAGAGGCAGGCAGGACAAGAGAGGGCTTGTGATCTCAGCCAGCATGGACTCCAGCCAACCTGAGGCCCAAGGCCAGGCAGGTGGCACGGCGATTCCTCCACCCATCCCCGTATCACATCTGCCTTGGGCACGTGCCCTAATGCCCCCCGCCAATGTCTCAGCCCTGCCCAGAAGCTGAGCAACAGGGCCTCAGCAGCCCTGGTGCCGCTTGGCCTCTTGACCCTCCCCCGACCCTCCATCCCAGTGACCGGGCCCTGGCTCACTGCTGATAGCGTGAGACCAGCCCACTGGTGGGTCTTCATGGCTGCTGTGCACCACGCACAAGGTGCTTTATCGCCACTAACTCCGTGGCTCTTTTTGAGACAAGGCCTCACTATATATCCCAGGCTGGCCTAGAACTCATGGCCCTCCTGCCTCAGCCTCCCGAGTGCTGGGATTACAGGCGTGTGCCACCACACCTGGCTTCGCCGCCCACTTTCCAAAGGAAGAGACTGAAGTTGGGTGGGGGAGTCAGGGGTCACCGATCCAAACTCTGGCAGAGGTAGCACAGGCCAGAGGTAGGCCAGAGGTGGGCCAGCGTCCACAGCCAAGCCGAGCTCCGGCTTCAGTTCTTCCAGCTGTGCCTGGCAGCAACCTTACACTGCCTCCCCCGGCTCCTGGAGTGTGGTCAGGATCCCTCATCCCACAGGCTAAGAGAAGCGGCTGGCGGGGCAAAGTGTCCACACCCTCAAGGCCATGCTTATCTCTAAACTGTCACCTGCACCATTTAAAGCGCCACTGTTGTCACAAGCTGAAAGGCTGCCTCTAAAAGGCCCTGAGTCCCTGCCCTCCCCAGAGGCTCAGGGGCCGACGCTAGCAGGGGAGGAGAACCCTACCTGGGGGGGCTGATCTTGCGGCCCCTCAACCGCTTCTCCCGGAACTCTCTCCGCTGGCGCCGGGAGCGACGGCCCTGGGTGGGAGGGGCCAAGCTGGTGAGGGGCGCCCTCCCCAAGGCACCTCTGCTCCCCTCACCCTGGCAGGGCCCTCACCGAGTACATGGCTTTCTCCTCCTCCAGGGCCTTGGCATGTTTAATGGCCTCTGCCTCCTCCTTGTCCTTCCGAAGCATCCTGTGGAGGGGCCAAGAATCACCACAGAGGAGGGCGACGCCAGGGCAGGGGGGGCCCTGGCAAGAGCATCGAAGGAGGCGAGGGACCCTGCGCCATCCACTGGGCCTGCTGCACACTCAATACAACTACGGGCTGCCTTCAGTGTGCCAGGGGCTGGTTTAAGAACTCAGCAACTGAAAAACAATCCGACCTCACTAGCAGGGCCCACACGGTGGGGAAGCAGCAGAGGCCAGTGGAATGCTGTGCACCGCCCCTTAGCTGTGCTGGCCTCCATGAGAGACCCCGGGCACGGAGGGAGGGGCACAGGCAGGGCCAAGGACCAGGCACAGGCCACTGCACATCTCAGCAGGGAGGGTGGGGGAGCCACGCAGAGAACCGACATCCAAGTGAAATGGGGAAGCAGGCCGCATCCGCGCCAGGCAGAGTGAAAGGCAGGCGGGCCCAGAGGCCAGACTGGGAAGCCAGGTGGCGGGGATGGACAGAGCAGGAGGATCCGAGGTCAGGGAGGGGAGAGAGGAGGAGACACTGAGGCCCTGTGGCCCTGTGGCCCTGTGAAGGAGGCTGGCTGCTCCCGAGTGGGGCGGAAACCATGAAGGGCTGTGGGCAGAGGCGACAGGTCCAGCCGTTGTGTTCACTGTTTCTGGTTCACTGCTTTGTAACTCAGAAAGTAGGGAGAGCTCGGCACAGGGTGGTACCGGGCAGTGGCTCACGTGGCCATGGGAAGGCCACAGTGGCAGACACTCCACTAGAAGGCGCTGTGCACCAGGCCCAGGCAGCTAAGGAGCTTCGGGGGGTCAAGTGGCCTGAGGCCTTGCTGAATGGGGCAGGATGGGTAATTTGGAGCTCAGCCCCAGCTTCTGCAAAGTGGGCTCCTAAGATCACAAGTACCCATGCCAAAGCTCAGGAGCAGGACAGCTGCTGGTCACAGGGGCGCGGGCAGAGTGGCGGCCTCACCTGACGAAGTCCCCGTCCGCCATGCCGTAGGTCGTGGCCTGTTTGTTAAGGTCGGCCACCTGCTCCTGGTTCAGCTCATCTACATCCACCTCCACGTCTGCACCAAGAGAAGGGTCGTCAGTGCCAAAGCCAGGCAGAGGCCGGAGAAGGGGCCAAGCCCCGTAGGTGGGGGCAGCCCGCCAGGCTGGGGTGGCCGGGGCCGGGGGGCAGATGGAGGTGGAGGTGTGCCACAGGTGTTCGGCAGCTGGGCGGGACGACGTGGTGATGGTGCTGCCCAAAAGCGAGCACCCAGGAGGTGGCGGGGCATCAGCTCACTGGGCGGTAGGTGGGTGGGGAGGGGACGGGCCTGGGCGGCTCCGGGAGAGGGTGGGGGCCTGTGTCCCAGCGGGAAGGGGACAGCACAGGGGGCAGAGCCAGGGGCCGCAGCCTCCACTCAGGAGGGGAAACACCTTGACCCAGGGCCCCAGAAACAGGTCCGGGAGAGGGCTGGGGGGACGCCGAGGGGCTGGGCCAGAGCGGGACAGGGGAGGGGCTTGCAGCGCAGGCACCCCACCAGCTGGCGCGGGGTGAGGGACGAGACCGAGCGCTGCCCAGGGACTGCGGTGGAGGGCAGAGAGGGGACCCCACCGATGTCGGGGATGACCTCATCTTCGTCCGAGTTGCTCTCCTCCTCGGCCGGCGACTCCTCCTCCTCGGGCTTCTCGGCCGCCTTCTCCACCTCAGCCACCGTGCTGTCCTCGTACGTGTAGCCGATGGACGCCTTCTTCTCTGCCAGCCTGCAACGGCGGCACGTGAGCCAGTCGGGCCTCTGCTCCTACCAGCCGCCAGCCCCCCTCTGCCAGGAGACCCTCGTGGACCCCACCTCAGCCTGGCTCAGGCCTGGTGCTGGGGAGAGGCAGGGCCTGGGCTCAGCAAGGCAAGGCCGTCCTGCGGGGCCTCACGAAGGCCGTCAACCCTCCCAGTGCCAGCCTGAAGCAGGGTCCCGAAGGAGGCCAGCCTCCCCCGAACCTCCCTGAATGGGCAGCATGGGGCCATGGGAGCAGGCGGCCCCGAGGGGGAACCCCAGGCTGGGCCAGGACTCCAACCAGCAGCCACACAGTGGCGACGGCAGCCCCAGGATGAGGCCCCCGCCCAGCTGCTGCTCGGGGCACAGCTTTCAGAAGCCGCTCTCGAGGCTGACAGCAGGCTCACCACACACGGGCGGCCACTGGCACAGGACCAGCTCCACTTCTGGTGCCCAGTGCAGACAAGCAGGCCAGGAGCAAGACTGGGGACACGGCCTCCCTGCTGATCTCAAGCCCAGACTGCCCAGGCCCAGCACCTGCGCCTCCCCTCAGCAGATTGTGCCTCCTGGGCTCTGGGGAGCGGGAGCACGGCGGGCCAGGTGGACTCCCCACCCGCTGTGGCCGCACCCCGACTCACTTCTTCTTCTCATCCTCGCTGGGTCTCTGCAGGCCCCCATACAGCTCGTCGATGTAGATCTGGTACAAGCACTGCTCCTCTGAGACTGCGAGAAGAGCCGCGGGTCAGGGTGCGCGCCAGGGTAACGCGAGGAGGTGGGGCTGGCAACCCGGGGCAGAGTCACCAACGACCTGCTGGGAGCCAGGCCTGGCTGCACCGTGCACTCGCCCTGCAACCTTGCTCAGGTGACTTAAGCCCTCCGTGCCTCAGTTTCCTCTTCTGTCAAATGGGCTCAGTGGCAGAGCAAGGGCTTGGGACGTGGGTGCAGCTGTCATGGACGCCTCCACCTGGACCCTTACGAAACCTAAGTCTGCTCTTGAGTGACGATGTCCCACAGACCCCAGAGGCCACTCCACTGGGCATCTCCATGGCCCAGTTTAGAATGCGGTTTGGGATGATGGGGGCCCTCCTTCGCCCCCACGCCCACCTGGAGGGCTCGCCAGGGTACCAGTGGCCTTGTCTGAGCTCCCCTGCAGCGAGCAGCCGGCCCCGACTTGCTGAGGGCCTGGGGTGAATCCCCTCCCCTCCCTCTGGGGGCCTCAGCTTCTCTGCCTGTGGCGTCAGGTGGCCAGGCTGGGCGAGGTGGGCGGTGCCGCCACACGGTCCCCTCGCTCGTGTGTACGCCTTATCTCCTGCCACAGCCCAGGAGGGGGCCCTGCTGGCCCTCACCGTGTCTCGGCCCCTCTTCTGTGTCACCCACTCCTGCTTCTGAGCACCTTGTTCGCCGCCTGGAATCCTGCGCCCGCCCTCACATCATCAGGGACCGCTGACCACCCTACTGGTCACTGACCCCGCCATGGCCAAACCCTGCCCTATGGTGCCCAAGCACAGCACGCTGTCTGTTCTAACACCGCACGGCCTGTGGAGTTACGCTGCTTCCCGCCCCCCACGAGGCCCAGACCCAGCACAGTATCACGCACAGGGAAAAAGAAGAAAACGCAGAGGCCCTGGCTCTACCCCAACAACCCATGCAGCCTTGGAGGACCGCACAACAGCAGCAGCAATGGCGACAATCTGCCCTGACTATAAGGCCCAGCTAACAGCTACATTTTTGGCAATTTTTTAATTTTTTTTTTTTTTGCAGCATTTGGGAGTTGAACCCAGGGCTCTGTGCATACCTTGCGAGTGCTCTACCACTGGGTGGGACCCCTGGCCCACTTTATTTTTTTATTTGAGTCAGAGATCCCACTAAATAATGCAGGCTGCCTTTGGCCTCGAACCTGTGATCCTCCAGCCTCCGCCTCCCGAGTTGCTGGGATGACAGGCAGGAGGCACGGTATCTGGCCAAATTTTGGCAACTCCTGGTTTTAGACATATGAGTCTGTCTTAGAAGCCAGCACAGGACTAGGCAGCCCATGCAGAAAGCCGCCCACATCAGGCTCGGGGCTGGGCTGCACACACCTCCCTACTGAACCCGCACGACCGCTCCACAGGCCGTGGCCACCAATATCACTTCTCCAGGGGACAGGTGAAATGCTCCAAGCTAGGGACTCCTGGGGGGACCAGCCATGCCAAGGCACCAGGCTGGGAGCCCTCCATCAGAGGCAGCTGTGGCTAAAGACACAGGGGAGAAGGCCGGCTCCTTGGGCACCTCTGAGCCTCAACGTCCTGTCTGTAAAGTGGGGCATCAAGCCAGGTGAGGTGCCTCACGCCTGTCATCCCAGCACTCGAGAGGCTGAGGCAGGAAGTCACGAGTTTGAGGCCAGCCTGGGCTACATAGCAAGACCTTGTCTCAAAAAATCACTAAGGACTAGGGTTGTGGCTCAGTAGTCCAGCACCTGCCTAGCATGTGCAAAAGCCCAGGGTCCCATCCCCAGAACCACACAAAAAAGGGGTGGCTGTGGAATGAGAGGCTACCACAAAAAGCCCTAGTCCTCAGGAGACGGAGGCAGGAGGATCGCAAGGCCAGAGGCAGCCTGCGCAGCTTAGCCACACCACGCCCCCAAGTAGAAAAGGGGCCTGGGGATGGGTTCAGTGGTGGCGCGTTTGCCCCGTCCTCCAACCCCAGTATCGGAAAAAAACAAAACAAAACTTAGAAAGCCCACGTCTGTGAGGTGCCACCCCGCAGGCAAGCCCGGAGTGTGACAAAGTCATCTCCCTAAGCCACCTCTCATCTGTGCGAGGGCCCTGGTAACAGGGCTGGCCGTGGACAAGAGTCCCGGACACACCAGTGCACTTGGCAAAGTGTCAAACGCCCCCTCGGGCTCTTCGGCCCCAACCATCTCATCTGGGACCGAAGGGCCTCGTGGGCTGGCTATCCCCCCCCCCCGTTTCTTTTAGGAGAAAGGACGACAGAACTGAAGGGGCAGGGACATGGGGGCCTCGGCAGGCAGCTCTGACCCAGCAGACACCCTCTGTGCCCGCTCTGGGACGAAGGCCCGAGGGGCTTGAAGAGATGGGGACAGTGACTCCGACGCAGAGCTGGATGGGGAGCCAGGTCGTGTGGAAAGTACCTGCAGGTCACTTTTCTTCCAGCTCCAGGGCCCCCCACTCCCCAGGCCCCGCCCCGCCACTCACTGCCGGCGAAGTCATTCTGCACCAGGCCTCGGTAGCGCTCGTAGTTACACTTCCGCTCGTCCGACTCCTGCTCCGGGGAGCTGGGTGGGGCAAGGGCTCGGGTCAGAGGGCACAGCCTTGGCGCCCCACACGCAAGCACACCCCTCTGAGGAAGCGGGGACCTGCAGCTTACATGGTGGTGAGCAGCGGCGGGGTGTAGTCGGGGATGTGGTCCAGGTGGGCGCGGACATCAAAGCGGTCGATCATGTTGTTGGTGTCCCCCTGCCAGGGCATCCTGAGCAGGGAAGACACAGACACAGAAGCAGGCGCTCGGGGTCTGCGCTGCCCAGGACACACACCTGCCCCCTGCCACCTCAGCCCAGGAGCCTGGCCCTCATCACCCTGATCCCTATGCCGTGGCTTTGCCAACTCCCAGCTCTCAGTCTCTTATGTTGCGACCTTCAGAATCACAGCCAGGCTCCCAAGGCTCTGCAATAGGCCACCCATCTGACGGCCCCTGGGGAGATCCAGCCTCCATTTCTCAGGATCAAGCAATAGCAAGGAACTTAACCAGGCACTGGGGGCCACCTGAGATGCCCCAGTCACCCCAAAACACCTGCCTCTGGCCACCTATCCTAGGCCTCCAGCTCAACCCCACCTGCTGTTGTTAGGTGCTGTTGAATCAGATTTGACTCACAGTGACCCAGTGCACAACAGAACAAAACACTCCCCAACAGTGTGCCAGACCCACAATCTTTTTGTTTGAGCCCATCGTTGCAGCCACTATGTTTCTTCTCTAGTTGTGCCACATCAGGAAAAGGAAGTTCCAGGACTTTACTCCATTCCTGTAACTAAGGTCAACTCTCCTTTGAGGAGGCAACTCTTCCCCAGTTGTTTCTTGAATGCCTTCCAGCCTGGGGGGCTCATTCTCTAGCACTATATTGGACAGTGCTTCTCTGCTATCCATAGGGTTTTCAATGGCTCATTGTTTCAGGAGTGGGCTGCCGGGTCCTTTTCCCTAGTCTGTCTTACTCTGGTAGCTCAGCTGAAACCTGCCCACCACGAGTGGCCCTGCTGGTATCTGAAATACTGGTGGCATAGCTTTCAGCATCACAGCAACATGCGATATACCACAGCATGACAAGCTGACAGACACAGGGGGGTCTCTCATAGTCTGCCTTGATCTCCAGCCCAGCCCTACCCTCTCTATGACTACCCATAGCCCGTGACTGTCACCTACAGATGCAGGTCCACCTTCCCTGCCTCCTAGTCCCCCAGAGATCTGCCTCTCCCCCAGGGTCTCTGCTGCAGACTGTGCCCCGGCCCCAAGTCCCCTCCGATCTCAGGTATGCCCTGCGCCCCAGCAGACTTACATGTTGACAGGACTCTCTGCAGCCAGGGCGACGGCGGAATCCAGGTGCACCTTACAGGCTCGGCCGTGTACCTGCAGGAACTGTGCCGGGTCCTTCTTCTGCAGGAACCGATAGGACAAAGGTCACCACTCACCTGGGCTCCGTGCCCACCCCTCCCACAAAGCCTGGCGGTGATGTCGCCTCTGTGCTAGGCAGGCCACATCCCACAGGTGAGCCGACCTACACAGCTGTGGCAGAACAACTGAGCCGTAATCGGGCAAGCGTGTCCTCCCCAGGGGGCAGACAGGGCTCTGAGCTCTGCCCTCGTCTCGTGTACAGCCAGTACCAAGGCACCCTTCCTAAAACGTGAGCCCCAGATTCTACCCCCTGCCTAGGGCCACCTTCAGAGCCAGGTGGGACTGCTTAGTCCGGACCAGCCTCCAGGACAGCAAGGCCACCAAGCCCAGGGAAAGAGGAGGCCTTGCATAACCCACGCTGAATGGCACCAAACTGTACACTTTCCTGGCAGGGCTGGAGAGGAACCCAGGGCCCCACGCTAGCTAGGCAGGTGCTCGACCATTGAGCAGCAGCCCCAGCCCAGACCCACATGCTCTGAATGGATGACCTGTACGGTACAGGACTGGAATCTCAATAACGCTGTTAAAGAAAGAACGGAGTCACAAAGGGACACCGAGACAGGGAGAACGTCCTGAGTCTCGGGTCCTCAGGTCAGAGCCCGAGTCCACGTCAGGACAACAGCATGAGAAAAACAAACTGGGGCAGCGGCAGCCCCCGCCCCGAACCCAGCAAGGGCCAGGCTCTCACGGCGGCCGTGGGAGGGGCTCTGTGCTGCCTCGGAGTCCGGCACCGGCTCCCAGCACGTGACTGCCGGCCGGTGCCCGTCCAGCCAGCACACCCTCTGGCCTGGGCCTCCACCTGGGCTTGGTGGCCTCGGCCCTCCTCTGCCTGGAGCCCTGGCACACTCTAGTGACCCACGATGGCCTCCTCCACTACCCTGCTCCAGACGCCCGGCCTCCGGGCCAAGCCTCAACACTGTAGCCCTGCGCTGCTGGCCCTCGCTCACCCCAAGCCCCGCTGCCAGGCTGTCCAACTGGCCCCGTCTAAGTGCCTTGCTTCAGCCCACTCGGTCTCCGAGCGCCCACTGGCACCTGCTGTCTGCCTCGGCTCCATCACGGCCGCCTCCCCACAGAGGAGAGCGTGCCGCACCTCCCTCCCCGCAGCAGGGATGGTTTTTTTCGTTTTGCTTTCGCAGTACTTAGGGGTTGAACCAGGGCCTCGCACATACTTTCTAAGGTTCTACCACGGGGTGCACCCCAGCCCCCTTCATTTTCACTTTTTTATCTTCACAGAATCTTGCTAAGTCATGCATGCCGCCTCTGGCCTCAACATCACGATCCTCTTGCCTCGGCCTCCCCAGTCACTGTGATGACAAGTGTGCACCATGGTGCCTGGTAACAGGGAGGTTTTGCTCACTGCTGGGACTGTCCCCGGGGGCCTGGCCCTCAGCAGGTCCTCAGGGACCCAAAGAGGGAAAGCAAAGGACCCCACACTGACATGGGACTCAGCCCTCAGGAAGCGCACCAGCTCCACCCTCTGAGCTGCCCACTGCCTCGCTGCCCCCGGCTCCAGGCGCCCCCTAAGCAGCCCAGGAGCAGGCGCAGGTGCTGAGGCCCCTTGCTGATGACTGCAACTGGCCCTGGCTGTCAGCACCCTCATTTCACAAAGCAGCAGCAGGGGCAAGAGCACAGGCGCCACCAGGTTGGCGCAGCTGGAGCCCAGGGCCTTGCCCCGCAGCCTCAGCTCCCTGGGCCCTGGCACATGTGAGGCCAAGAGCCCCTGCCATTCCCGAGGCCGCTTGGGGCTACGTGCCCATTCGCAGTCATGGCCCAGGGGCTCCATGTGCACAGAGAGCCCGCCACATGGGGCAGTGCCCCAGAGCGGGGCGGGGACCAGTGTCACAGAAGTGGCAGGCCCTGCGCTGGGAAGAAAGACCAGGGGCCCGGCCAGCAACAAGGGGAGACTGGGAAGTCCTGAGGCACCAAAGGCAGGCGCCAGGCTATGCACCACTCGGATGTCGCCTCACTTGCGCCTCTCCACTGCCCCCGTGTTCCAGATGCAAACACTGAGGCCCGAGCAGGGAGGCCCACCTGCGTGAGACCCCACCAGAGATGAGCAGAATTGGGGCCTTGCCCAGATGGGCCTGCCTCCAAAAGTGACTCCTGTCTCACTTTTATTTCTTTCAAATTCTGGAGCGACTATTATCGGAGTAACAAGCACATTGGTGGCGCACGTCTGTCATCCCAGCAGCTCGGGAAGAGGAGGCAGGAGGAGCGCAAGTTCCAGGCAAGAGGCAGACTGTGTAACTTAGCGAGACCCTGACTCAAAATAGAAAATGAGCTGGGGGTGCAGCCCAGTGGGAGAGCGCCTGCAAAGGATGTGTGAGGCCGTGGGTTCAACCGCTAAGTACTGGGCAGGGGGGAAGCACCTACCATAAAATCTACTGCCTTTCATTTTTAATTTTTTTTTTTTTACTATTTGTTCACTTTGCAGTGCTGGGGATGGAACCCAAGGCTTTGTACAGGCTGGGAAAGCACCTACCACTGAGCTGCATCCCCAGCCCTTAACCTTTTTTGAGGGGCACAGAGATTGAGACAGGGTCTCAATGTCTAGCCCAGGCTGGCCTCAAACTTGCAGTGATCCTCCTGCCTCAGCCTCCCGAGTGCTGGGATTACAGGTGTGGACCACCAGGGCCACCTTCCATTCTTAAGGGTACAGGAAGTCATGTCAACTGCACGCACTGCAGTACAGGTTTAGCATGTGGCAAATCTTTAGAAATTTCTCATCTGGAGAAACTGAAACCGCACCCACGGAAGAACTCCCCTCTCCCCCAGGCCCCAGGCCTGGCAACCCCCAGCCTGGTTTCTGTTCCAAGGTGCATGACCACTTTAGATTCTTTGCGTAAGCAGAAGCGTGCGGTACTGTCTTTTTGTGACTGGCGCATTTCACTTGGCCTAATGTCCTCAGTGGTCATCCATAAAGGAGCACGTGACAGACTTCTCTCCTTTGTAAGAGTGAATAATATTCCATTGTGTGCACACAGCACGGCTTCTTTATCCACTCGTCCGTCCATAAATACTTGGGTTGCTTCCACCTCCTGGCTGATTAATGTGAATAACGCTACGATGAATCCAAGCCTACAGATGTCTCCTCCAGATGTGAAATCCAGGCTGGGCTGTGGCTCAGTGGCCGAGCATGTGCCTCCCTAGTGTGCACAAGGCTCTGGGTTCAATCGCCAGCCTGGCCAAAAAAAGACCCCAGACCCCCTCCTAAGCGCTTGACTTGCCGGCCTTCAGGGTCAGATGGGGGCAGAGAAGGCCCCAGAGCTTTCCCGCTCGCTCCTCAACTGCTCGCCAGGCACCCAGTGGATGCTGGGCCCCCAGCCAGGGCACGGCAGTGACCATGACAGCAGTGTGGGGACCCCTAGGGTGGGCAGTACTGGGATGTGGAGCCCAGGGGTCCGCCTCGTCTTCCCAGGGGAGCAGGAGTCTGCTTATTTCCCGAGTCCCAGGAACAGGGGGCTCTGCTTCTCTACTCGGACCCCTGGCTAGGAAGAAAGCTGAGAAGGACGGAAGGGACGGAGCGGAGCCAGCTGGGGACCACAGACAGGGAAGGGGCCAGGAGAGAGGAGCCAGCAGCCTGTCTACCCAGTTTCTTCACCGCCGCCTCCCCTCCACTCCTGCCCCCTCCCGCAGCCTGGCAGCGCACACGTGACTGCTGGTCACACTCCCCCCGGGGACAGTGGCTGCTTGTACGGCCTGCGCCACAGAGCGCCCCACAGTCATTTGTGAAGCTCTTCCTGTCACCTAGTGAGAGGGGCAGCTGCCACCACCATCCTGGGGGTACAGAACACCCGGGAGGGTCTGTGCTAACAGAAGTGGGGCTGGCACCTGCGGTCCCCCAACACCCCCTCTCCAGTATCCTCTCCTCCATGCCTCCCGTCAGCCTGGAACCAAATTCCGTTCCCTCCAGTGCCCAAGCCAACAGCACAGTGCTGGTCTACGCGCCCCACGCAAACAGCCTGCATGGGCGCTGCTTGTGCCCCCGATGCCCGCCACCAGGCTCCACACCGGCCTCCCTGCAGCACAACTCCCGTTCATCTGCTCGGGACCACACAAACCAGGCCACGGGGAGAAACGCAGGAGGCCTCATGGGATGATGCCCAGAAACCTCAGCAACTGGCAGGGGCCCCTCTGCCCCGTCCTGATACCTCTTCCTCTCTGCTGGATGGGAGGAAGACAGGATGGCCAGAGCCTGGGCAGCCAAGACTCAGCCAACCCTGGGAAAAAAAGCTGTGCGTGGCAGAAAACCCAACACCAGTCCTGAAGTCCTGAGCAGAAATCACCACCCAACGGTTACCTATGGATAAGAAATAAATCCCTTTTTCTCCCCCAGTACCTGGGGGCTAAGCCCAGGCCCTTGCACATACTCTACAAGTGTTCAACCGCTAAGCTGCAGCCCCAACCCATATTTTATTATCTTGAGACAGGGTTTTGCTGAGTTACGCAGGCTGCCTCTGGCCTCGAACTCATGATCCTCCTGCCTCAGCCTCCTGACCCCAGGATGACAGTGTGAGCCACGATGCGTGACTAGGAAGTAAACTTCCATCTTGTTAAAGCCACTGTTCTTTATTGTTGTTGCTGTTGCTTTTTGGTTTTGAGGTGTTTTGGTTTTTTTGGGTTTTTTTTGGCAGGACGGGGGGACTGAATCCAGGGTGTTGTGCATGCTGGGCAAGTGCTCTACCACTGAGCTACATCCCCAGCCCTTCTGTATTTTTATTCTGAGACAGGGTCTGAGTTGCACAGGCTGCCACTGTCCTGGAACTTGGGATCTGATTGCCTCAGCCTCCCAAGTAGCCAGGATCACAGGCATGCGCCACCGCGCCAGGCTAAAGCCACTCAAGTTTTAGTTCTCTGTTACTCACAGCCCACTCGGACTGTACGTCATGTGTCACTTCACACGAAGAAGAGGAAATGAGGCCACAGGAGGCAGCCACCGGCCCAAGGTTACCCAGTATGGAAGTACATCGCTCGAAGTGAACCCAGAGTTCTAATTCAGACTCCACACTCCGAGCCTCTTCCCGTTATAGACTTGTACCTCCTGGTTCTGTCACCGTGGACAAGGGGCTGTGCCTTTCTGCACCTCCATTCCTGCAGGACAAGGCCCAGGGGAAGAGTACAGCAGGGGCAGGGGGCAGAAAGTCCAGGTCGGAATGCCACCGGGGCATGGGCATGTGACTGAGGCAGTGACCCTGCGGCCCAGGGCTCCTCTGCAAATGGAGACACTAAGGACCACCTCCTAGTCAGGCGTGAGCACAGCAGCGACCATGCACACGTGCTCAGCAGCACCAGGCCATCACCTTTAACGAAGACACTGTGGGCAGCGCCACTCAGGAGTCTGACCAGACCCAGAGGGAGGCCAAGGCAGCAGGCACTGGGTCCAGCAAACTGGGTGCCCCAAGTAAACGGCAGCCATTCCTGCCTGGGCGCTTGCGTGGCACCTGCTCAGGGCTACAGACCCAGGCCCCGCCTGCGGCTACTCGGACACCACCTGACACCAGCTTTCCCCCCACCCAACAGATCTTTCCTGGGTGATAGAGGCAGATAAAGAGCTCTCAAAGGTTCCTCTCTGCAATCAGGCAAGGGCAGCCTCGGTCTCCCGGGTGACTACAAGGTTCAAAAGCATTCACCATCTAAAACCCTCTTGCACCAACTGTGGGGTGCATGCCTGTGATCCCAGCATCTGGGAGGCTGAGGCAGGAGGATCGCGGGTTCAAGGCCCACCGGGCTTCATAGCAAGTTCCTGTCTCAAAAAAACCCAACCTTGAATAAATAAATAAAGCCTTCAAACACGGCCTGGTGCTACAGCAACAAAACAGCACCTCCTGCACATCACGTGAGTTTCTTCACATGTCTCGTCAAACCACATGATGGACGCAATCCTGGGACGTAAATGTGACCCAATACACCCAGTCCCCAGTCTCACGGAGCTGGGGACGTGTGCAGATCTCCACAGCTGTAAGCATGTTTTCTGTATCTCTACCTCAATGGTGGTACACTCGCAAAGGAGAAAACTGGGCGCTGTGATGGCCTTTACAGGGACCCTGGGCTTCACTGAGGACCTAGATCTGATAGTGAGCAGAACCTTAAGCAAACACAGGAAGAGGCCACATAGACTCCTGGTGGCCAGCGGGTGCGTGGGACAATGGAGGGATGCTAGGGAGAACAGGATAAAGTTAGACAAAGGAACAAGGCAGACAGTAGTGTGGCAGGAGCCTGGAGGGGCAACAGCCAGAGTGTGGGGGCTGGGGCTGCAACTCAGTGGCAGAGCGCTGGCTCCGCGTGCACAGAGCCCTGAGTTCCATCCCTGGCATGACCAGAGATTAAAAAAAAAAAAAAAAAAAAAAAAAAGAGCTAGACCTTGAGGACTGTGGGGAGGAGCCTGGGCTTTCTTTCCATGGCACGAAGGAGTCATGAAGAAGCGCTGAGTGAGGGAGGGACAGGGTCAGCTTTGGCCCCCTTTAGGTGGTTTGGAAGGGGCAGGGCTGGGGGGCAGGAGAGCAGGGAGACCGGCCAATGACAGTGCAGTAAACGGGAATGCCTCCATGAACTCCACCTAACAGAGCTGAGCCAGGTAAACAAGGACCATTTCAAGCGGGGCTCCCAAAGCCAGGCAGGAGTTAAGCTGGTGAGGGGAGGCAGGACAGGCCACAGACATGTGGTGACAGAAATGGGAAAAGGCCAGCAGAGCTGTCCAAGAAAGCAGCTGAGAGATCAGCAGAGGCCAGACCCCAGGGGCCCTCCCGGCCAAGCCATGGCATTTGGCCTTTTCTCCAAAAGCAACCAAGGCACCAAATAGGAGAGGAGAAGTGACCAGGTGTGAGTTAATAAATACTGATGGCACTGCTACTGTGTGCCAAGCAAAGCTTAAGAAGTGGCTGAGGGCTTCTGGGCACCAGGAACACAGCAATGAGCAACAGAGACGATGTCTGGCCGGCATGCGTCTTATGAGCAGACTACCCAGAGGATTCCCAAGCCGCCGCTCCTTCCTGCCAACACCACATCTGTGCACTGAGGCCGCACTGAACACACCAGGCTGGAGCACACACAACCCCTCAGGTCCTTACCAACGATCCTGCTCAAAAAACAGCGAAAGACTATGCTCCAGAGGGACCCGGGCTCTCGTCTTGGCACACCTCCAAGCCCAATTTTTAGCTAGATGACCAGGCCCCACCCTCTCACAGCATCTCCCACCCCAGACGAAAGGCCAGGTACTCACGATCTTCTCATAGTATTCCCGCCGCCGCTCGGCCCTCTTCTTGTAGTCCACCATCATGCCTCGAAGCTTGCGCTCATGTTTCCGGGCTTCGTGCCACATGGTGGTGAGGCCAAGCCTGCAGCCTCCACCTGGAGATGGGCAGATGGGCCCGTAAAAACTGTACGGGCAGGTGGGTGGTGGTGCACACCTGTAATCCCAGCACTCGGGAGGCTGAGGCAGGAGAAATGGAGCCTGCCAGGCCAGCCTGGGCTACACACGGAGACCTTGCCTAAAAAAACCTAAAAACTCACGAGCTAATCCACAGCAACGCCACCACCAAAAAAACGCGAAAGGCAGAGCGGAAGTCTAACGGATCACTCACTGATAGCACTGATCTTAAAGACCTCGCTCAGCTCCAGGGAGGGGAAATGAGGCTGCAGAACTGAGGGGATGGGGGCGACCTGCAAGTGTCTCCCTGACAATTCCGCCCCAGGAGCTGGGGCATTGGTAAAACCCCTAGGTGGCTCTGGGGTCACCATCTCTGGGCGCGTCCTAGATTTCATGGGCTCCAGTCGGGATGAAAGCCTTCTCCGAAGGGAAGGCGAGTGTCTGAAGCCAACCCTGCCCAGGCAGGGCTGCGTTCCCCGGGAGAGATCGGCTGAAAATGCTCCCACCAGGGTACACCCGAGGGGGCGGGGAGAGGGACGGGTTGCACAGGGGTGAGGGCGGAGGCGCGGGCGGAGCAAGGGTAAACTTCAGGGGGATGGAGGTGGGGGTCGAGGGCAGGTGAAGGGCGCAGATAGAAGACAACGCTGGAGGGAGGGGAGACCTGGGGTCTCAAGCACGAATCAGAAGCCGGGGGTCGGGGAGGATATCCAGGGACACAACGGGCAGGGCGTGGAGGCGGGGCAGGTCGCCGGGAGGGGCCGGACCTGGGCACAGGGGCGGAGCCCAAGGCTTTGGATAGAGCGGGGCCAAGCCGGACGGCGCGGATTCGGCCCACAGGCGGGCACGGGCGCGGCCTGCCGCCCGTCGGGACGAGCGGGTTGCGGGCGGGCCGGGGCCCAACAGAGACCCCCCCAGCAGCACCGACCCGGGAGGGCCCCAGACAAGCGCGAAGGCGAGCTGACGCCGCCCGACAGCTAGGAGGTCGGACCCCGACCTCTGCACTCACCCGCTGGTCGCCACCTCCCACTGCTGCGCCCGCGCGCGGCCCGCACCGGAAGCGGAAGCAAGAGAGCGCGCGGAGAGGAGGAGTAGAACGCCGCGGAACGCGCTTCCGCTGACTCGGGGTTGGCCAGGGGCGGGACTTTGGATGTCTGGTGGGCGGGGCCTCGGCTGGGCGGGGCCTGGCTCGGGGTGTGGTCCGCGCTGGGAGGGCCCACGTTGGGCGGAGCTTGGAGGCAGGAGCGGAGAAGCAGCGCACACCAAACCCGCTGGAGAACCTTGTGTTTCTCGCAGGCGAAGAGAGGAGGCCCCGAAGGCTCAAAAACTCTTTATTCGGAAGACTCTGAACAAACAACCTACCCCCACCTTCAGGGCTGGGGAAGAGGGTGGGGGATCTGCTCCTCCCATGTCTGACCAAGAAGGCGCCCACGCGTGTGGGGTGGCCCCTCAGGAGCTGGGTGCCCCCTTTTCACTGTTTTCCCACCTTCGTTTTCTCGTCTGTAAAGTGGGCTCTTGGGGAGCCCGTGCTCTCCAGCCCGTCGCCATCGCTGCCGATGTCCGATTCAGAAGGGTGAGGCGGCAGGAAGACTGACCAAGAGCAGCGCCCTAAGGGGAGGGAGTTCCTGGTGGTCTTCGCACCCCCTTCCCCATCCAGCATCTCTTCCCGCGCCGCCCGGGGCTACGTAGCTTCAGGCCCCGGGGACAGGAGGCCACCCCCAAAGACTGCCTCGCGGTACTGGTTGGGGAACATGTTGCTGCCCACGAGGCTGGCGGTGCCTCCGTCCCCGGGGCACGGGGCCGGGTACGAGTCCAGTGTCAGAGGCTCAGGGCCAGGGGACTCCGGGACCCCGGCCCCTACAGCCCCACTGCCCGCAACAACGCTGGCGGGTGGCGGCGCTGGGGGCAGCAGGTCCAGCATAGTGAAGAGCGTGGGGGCCGTGGGGTCATAAGCAAACCCATCGTCCAGGAGTTCGGGGCCACCAGGGGGTTCCAGGCCAGGCAGGGACACGGTACTGGGGAAGAAGTCTGTGTCGGCCTGCAGCGCTGAGGGTGGGAGGAACAGGCCTAGAGGGAGGAAAAGAGAAGGGCAGCTGGCTTTGTGGCCAACTTCCGCCAAGCGTTAACTCAGACCCCCCACCCCAGGCTAAATGTGTTATGGGGTAGCCTTCAATCCCACCGTGTGCGGAGGGGCTCTCACTATTCCTACTGAATAAGCGAACTGAGGCCAGGAAGCAAAGTAGCCGGAAGTCACACACAGAGCTATCCTTTTGTAGAACCACGGCTGGAAACAGGCTGCTAGGGCTTGGAGTTTTCTCCAGGGGAAGGAAAGAGCAGAGGCCCCAAGCCCCCAAAGCACACACACAAAACAGACAGAGCACCCTAAAAAGTGGACTCTCCACATCATGGGAGACCCAAGTTGGGAAGTCACCAGTGCCAAAAGTAGAAGGTAAAGTAGTGTCATTATAAGAGTTTTGTTTTGTTTTTGCTTTGTGATGGAACCCAGGGGCTCAGGCATCCCAGGCAAGCACTCTACCACTGAGCCACACCTGCAACCCCATGCTCCCTCTTTTTCAGACTAGACAGATCTCATCTGCAAAAGCTGATTACACTTTTATCAAAAAGAGGCACAGCTAACTGGGACTCCCAGCCTCCCATGCAGCTTGATGTGGTCATGTTACTAAATTCTGCTAGCTGGAATATTATGATGGCTGGAGCTATAGCAGCTACCTTGGACCATGAGGTGGAAAATATAAATGGAAAATGGCAAGCGCTTGGGTCTCTGGGCATAAGCCCTGGACCATCCCTGGGAAAGTGTATTTCTAGATTGCATTTATGCAAGAGGAGAAGAAAAGTTCTATTCTGTTACTTTGGGCTTTGTTGTGAATGCAGCTAAACATGACCATAACAAACGCAGGTGATTTCCTGATTTCTGGCAAGTTCCCAACAACTCCTGGGTATTAGCTTAGTGTCAGCCACTGTAACAAACAACCATATGACATAATCTCACTGAATCCGGCAAGGAGGGAAAGAGGGAGGGTCTCTATCTGACAGATAAGTATATTGAAGTCCACGGAGGATGCGGAGTTGCTAAATTGTGGAATCAGAAGTCAAATACACCGGGCACGGTGGCGCACACCTGTAATCCCAGCAGCTCGGGAGGCGGAGGCAGGAGGATCACAAGTTCGAGACCAGAGGCAGTCTGTGTAACTTAGTGAGACCCTGTCTCAAAAACTAAAAAAAAAATGAGCTGGGGGCACAGCTCAGTAGTCCAGCACTTGCAGGCACAAGGCCCTGGGTTCAACCCCCAGTACCAGGAAAAAAAAAAAAAAGGGCGGGGGTGTAGGCCAGTGGCAGAGCACTTGCAACACAGTCACCAGCCCTGGTTCAACCCCTCAGTTCCACAAAAAATAAAATAAAATAACAAAAAAGATCCTTTTGAGCCTACAGCACCCCTGGGCAGTAGTCCTGGGCAGTCTCCCCTCTAAGTACTAACCAGGCCTGATGCTGCTTAGCTTCTGAATTCAGGCACATTCAAGGTGATGTGGCCACAGAATACAGCAAACTATAAAAAAGCCCACTGTAGGGGTGTTGTGCGCAGGAGTTTGCACCTGTCATCTTAGCAACGCATAAGGCAGAGGCAGGAGGATCGCAGGTTCAAGGCCAGAGGCAGCCTGTGCAACTTAGTGAGATCCCATTTCAAGATAAAAAATATAAAAAATGGGCTGGGGGTGCAGCTCCATGGTAGAGCAATTGCAAAGCATGTGTGAGGCCCTGGGTTCAACCTCCAAATACCACCAAAAATCAAAATTTAAAAAAAGCCAACTGGGGTAGGTTTGTGGTAAGTCTTTTCAGAGGGGCCCTTCCGGCTCAGAGAGGTGGAGCAACTTGCCAAAGGTCACACAGCAAGTGAATGGCACAGCAGAGATCACAGCCTCTGCTCTGTCTCCGGAGCCCTTATTTGCTCCACTCCATGTGGCAGGCTACTTGTTGAGTCCCTGGCCTTGAGAAAGCTCTCGGAGAGGGCAAAGAAGCCAGAAGAGGGGGGTTGTAACTTATCCTCAGCCCAGTCCAGCTGGCAGGGGCTTCCAGGGAATAGGGACCCACCTGAGCCATGGCCGGGCAGGAAGTGGTCCAGGAAGGCTGGTTTCTTCTTCCGCCGTTTGCTCTCAATGCCGTGGGGGTCTGAGGGAAGGCAGACGTGAGGACCCCTCCACTCAGACAGCCCTCCCTCTCCAGCCTGGGGCCAGTGGGATGGGTGAGGAGAGGCGCCCATCCCCTCCCAGGGACCTGGGGCCGGAGCTGGAAAGGGGGGACAAAGGACACACACCAGAGCTGTTCAGCTCCCCCAAGACATCCGGGATCCCCCGCTTCCGCTTCTTGTCCACACCATAGCTGTCTGTTCAGGAGATACGGACATATAAGAAGCAATCCACCAATAACAGTAACTGACTCATGATTAATAATTAGCCACAGAGACCAGCGCACAGCCGCAGAACTGGTTCTTGACCAGCCAACGCAAAATAGATGTCCCCATCCTAATCAGAACAAAACTTTAATTCAAGCCAGGCGCGCAGGTGCACACCTGTCATCCCAGAGACTCGGGAGGCTGAGGCAGGAGGATTGCAAATTTAAGGCAGCCTGTGTAACTTAGTGGACCCTAACTCAAAATAAAAAATTTAAAAGGGGACAGGGGTGCAGCTCAGTGGTAGAGCATTTGCAGAATATGTGTGAGGCCCTAAGTTCAACCCCCCAAGCACCACAAACATTAAAATAAAATCGTTGTTGTTGTTAGGTGCCATTGAGTCCTGTCCGACTCACAGTGACTCTCATAGGGTTTTCAATGGCTGATGGTTTCGGGATTGCTTCGGCAGTGGATTGCCACATCCTTCTCCCATTTTTGTGGTGCTGGGGATCAAACCCTGGTCCTCTGAGAGTGCAGAGCAGTGCTCTTACCTACTGAGCTAAAACCCAGCCCAAAATAAAATAAAAAACTTCAATTCACTTCCTGCAGTACCAGTTTCTTTGTTGTTCCCAGAACACCCCCACCATGATCCTGCCTCAGGACCTTTTCACTTGCTATTCCGGCTTCTTAAAACACTCTCCCTCAACCCCACCAGGTCCCTGGAGAAACGGCTTAGTTGCCCTCCTGTCTCAGGTCAGCTGTCCCCTCCTCGAGGAAATCTCTCTGACCCCTAAGACTGGATCAGGTGCCCCCTTTGGACAACCAAGTCCCTTGAGCCCCTCCTGTCACTGTGGAGACAGGCTCTTCCTTGGCCCCAGGATTGTGAACTTCATGAAGGTAGGGCTAGGGGCTGTCTTTGTCATCACGGTGTCCCCAGCACTAGCCAGCACAGGGCCACCTGCTGAGGGAGGGATTCATAAATGCTCCCAATGTTATGAGGCACACCCCCTTTCCACTTTGCACAGGAGAAAGCTGAGGCTCTGAGAGGTCAAGGTCCCACAGCCAGGGAGCAGCAACGCCAGGATTGGAACCCAGTCCAGGTAGCTCGGGGTCAGCTTCCTACTTCTGCCTCTTCCCCACCTGCACGACCCAGGCCAAGTCCAAAGCCCTGGCCTGCCATGGTTACCGTGGTCCCGAGGCAGGTACGTGAAGGGCAGCGGCTCACTGCAGACGCCGTCCGTGAGCCTCTGCAGGAAGACGTTGACCGTGACAGGCTCGGCGATCTCCAGGTCCTCGTAGGGCGGTGTCTTGAACACAATGGCAATCTGTCGGTGCACATCGGCCTGGGAGAAGTCAGCCCGGCCTTCCCAAGAGGCCGTGCTGAACACCACGGAGATGTCCTCTGGCGGGAGACAGGGGAGGCGCGCTGAGCCTGTGCTCCCTCAGCCTGCCCCAAATCAGCCCTGGGATTGCTAGGAACAAAATCACCCAGGAGGCCAGGCGCCATGGCACATGCCTGTAATCTCAGTGACTCGGGAGGCTGAGGCAGGAGGATCACGGGTTAGAGGCCAGGGGCAGTCTGTCTAACTCGGCAAGACCTTGTCTCCAAATAAAAGATAAAAAAAAATGCTGCGGTTCAGCTCAGTGGTGGAGCACTTGTGAAGCAAGCGTGAGGCCCTGGGTTTGGGCCCCCACCCCCGGTATGGCAAAAACAAACAAACAAAAACAAACAAAAATGAAAAAACCCTAACCAGGGTCTCAAGACAAACGCAGATGAGCCTGGCATAGTGGTGCCTGTCTGTAATCAGCACTCAAGAGATGGAGGCCAGAGGATCATGAGTTCAAGACTAGCCTGGGCTATACAGTGAGGCTGCCTAAAAAACAAACAAGCAAACAATAATAATAATGACACAAGATGGCAGCTTTCTCTCAAGCACTTATTGTGTGCCATTCTTAAGTGGTTTGTATGTGTATGTGTTTTCTCACTTTCCTTCTTTTCTTTTCCTTTCTTTCTTTCTTTCCTTTCTTAGTTTCGCAGCAGTTGGGTGTTGAACGCAGGGCCTTGCGCACACTTTTAGCTTAGTGGCACAGCACACTGCAGAGTGCAGGTCCTTTCTTTTCCTTTCCTTTCCCTTTCTCCTTCCTTCCTTCCTTCCTTTTTTCCTCCTTTCTTCCCTCCTTCTTTCCTTTTCTCCTTCCTCTCCTTTCCTTTCCTTCCTTCCTTTCTCTACTTTTCTTCCTTCCTTCCTTCCTTCGCTGCTAGGACCATGCCTACCCCATGCCCGGACCACAGACCAATAGCCCAGGAAAAAACAAAAGTCAAAGTTCGGTGCCTACTGAGGGCCATTGCTTCTTCTTTCCCCCCTTTTTTTGTGGTGCTTGGGGTTGAGCCCAGAGCCTTGCCCATACTTTGCAAGTGCTCTACCACCGAGCTGCACCCCCAGTCCCTTTTTATTTTTTATTTTGAGTCAGAGTCTCGCTAAATTACACAGGCTGCCCCTGGTCTTGAACTTGCAATCCTCCGGGCTCAGTCTCCTGAGTTGCTGGGATGACAGGCGTATGCCTCCGTGCCTGGAAGCACCCAGGTTTTTCCTGGAGACTGGCCACATTGGTACCTTCAACCTGGCACGTACCAAGATCCCAGACTCCCAGGAAGGAAGCAGGTGGTGAGCAGAAACCACATTGCTTGTATGGCTTAGGCACGGTGGGCCACTCTTGTCGATTAGGGAAGGGGCGAATACTCCCCAAACCCAAGTTCCCAGATGCCAGACAAGGGCCAGCCCTGAAAACAGGCATTTTGAAGGCAAGCAGTCTCAGACTTGCTATGTCCAGTCTTTTCTATACACTCTAAAAATGGGGTAACCCTCCAGCACTTGCAAAGCATGCAAGCGCAAGGCCCTGGGTTCAAACCCCAGTACCACAAAAAAATGGGGTAACCCTGGTGCATGGTAGTACACGCTTGTCATCCCAGCACTCAGCGAGGCATGGCAGTCCATGCTTGTAATCAGCAGGAGAGGCTGAGGCAGGAGAATTGTGAATTTGAGGCCATCTGAGGCTACATAGCAAGATCAGGTCTCAAAAAAAAAAAAAAAAGGGAAACTGAGATTGAAGGTGTTGGGATTCCACATAGCTCATAGCAGAACAGTCAAGATTTATTATACAAATGTGCTTACTATTTTTCTTGTCATATTGCATCGTCTCTCACGGCACGAAGTCTCAGTGCTGATGCTTTGTATCTATTGGATGCCTACAGATTGCACCTAAACCATACAACAACCCTGTGAAGAAGGTGCCATTAAGCACCCCGTGATACAGAGGAGGAAACAAAGGCACAGAGAAGTGAAGTCATTTGTCCAAAGTCACACAGCCTGCAAGTGGTGGAGACCGGATGGGAATGCAGGAAGGCCAGGACTCTTTGCTACCAACTCTACCAGGGTCTGGGGAAGTTAGCGATGTCTCTGGGCCCAGTTCCCTCATTTTAACAGAGGGAAACGTACACTGCTGTCCCATGGGCTTGGCAGGAAGAACAAATGAGTTGATCCAGGAAAACGTATTAGAAGGCGGCTTTTTTTGTGGTTCTTGGCGTTGAACCCAGGCCCTTGCACATACTTTGCAAGTGCTCTACCGCCGAGCCGCACTTTTTTATTTTTTGAGTCAGAGTATATAATAGGTGCTCACCTCAAATTAAGTATGATTATTCCTACTAGGATTATGCAAAGTAGCAGCGCCAAGCCTGCCACTCACAAAGTGCTCAGGAAATGTCAACTCTTTTCAGTGAACTTTTTTTGGGGCGGGTGTTGTGGATTTGGAACCCAGCACCTGTGCACAGTAGGCAAACGCTCTACCACTGAGCTGAGCCCTCAGTGTGGTCCTTCAGGGTTTTCGTTTCGTTTTGGTTTGGTTTGGTTTATTGAGACAGGGTCTCACTGTATAGCCCAGGCATGCCTGGAACTCCCTATAGAGCCCAGGCTAGCCTTGAACTCACATCGATCCTCCTGCCTCAGCCTCCAAATGCTGGGATGACGGGCGGGCACCACTGTGCCCAGCTTATAATGCGGTTCTTCAACAGATGAAATGGCATCTCACACCCATGGTAGCCTACTTTAGGGATGAGGACAACGGTCTCACGGTGGTCAGGTCACCTGCCCAAGGTCAGCCAGTGATGAAGCACCAGGACTCAGACTCCCTCTAGTTAGTCACTGATATCTGGAACAGTCTCCCTGCACTTTTCCCAGAGCCCCACAATCCCCTGGGCACTCCTCACCTCTCAGCTCAAAGGTCACCTCCACCAGGAAGCCTCCCCAGATGCCTGGCTCATGTCGAACCTTCCTGGTGGTCCACCCTTCTCCCCTCTGAGCACTTCCCATACCCACGTTTTGTCTCTTTTCCCACCTCCCACAGCCTGAGGGCCCTGCCAGGGGAGGGCCTGGCCTGTCTCAGTCTCTGCTGGGTCATAACACTGCCCAGCACAGGGCCTACACAGAGTAGCCATCCAATAATGAGTGCTCATTCACCCACCATTCAAAAGTTTACAAAAAGCCCAACGTGGCGGCCATGCCTGTGATCCCAGCATTCAGGAGGCTGAGGCAGGAGGATCACTAGTTCCAGGCCAGTCTGGGCTACATAAAGAGACTCTGTCTCAAAAATCAAACAAAACAGAAACAACAACATCCAAAAAAAAAAAAAATCAATACATAGAAGTGCAAAATGCAAAAGATACAACATCCAAAAAAAAAAAAATCAATACATAGAAGTGCAAAATGCAAAAGATACAAAAATGATATACACAGTAAAAAGGAAGATGAGGCCGGGCGCCATGATGTAACCTGTCATCCCAGCGATAGGGAGGCAGACGCAGGAGGATCGCAAGTTTGAGGCCGGAGGCAGCCTGCATAACTTAGCGAGACTCTGACTCAAGATAAAAAGTTACAAAGGGGCTGGGGTTGCAGCTCAGCAGTGGAGCACTTGCCTAGCATGTGCCAGACTGTGGGTTCAGTCCCCCAATACTGAGAGGAAGAAAAAGGTTGTGGGAAGAGAACCTCTTGTCTTGTTGCCAGCCAGGCAGCACTGGATCCTGGAAGGAGGCTGTTTTTTTTTGTTGCTGGTAGTGGGGTTTTTTGTTTGGCTGGTTTTTGGTTTTTCAGTTTTTGTTTTGAAGCCTATTTGAGGCAGGGACATTTGAATAGATGCAAATAAGGTGAAGATGCTTCTGTCTCATTTCCTTCCTCCCTAACCCTTATCCTCATGCCCGCTGTCACAAAGCTCCCCGCCTCGGGTGCTGGGGACGGAACCCAGGCCCTTGCGAGGCAAGCCTCTGCCACGGAGCAGGGGTGAGAAACGATCGCCTGCGTCTGTCTGATTCCGAAGCCAGGGTTCTGGATCCTTCCAGGCCGCTACCCCGGCTAACTAGCCCCTCCCCAGCCTCGGTGCTCCCCGGCCCCCTGAACTCCGCCCTGCCACGGGCACCCCTCACCTTTCTGCACCTTGTCACACAGCAAGTAGAGCTCCTCGCCCCCGGTGCACGGCCCGCTCTCCTTGTTGATGCGGCAGATCCGCAGCTCCGATGTGTTTGTGGACTCTAGGGAGGGGTGTGTGAACAGAGGCGGGTAAGGAACAGTGAGAAGTCAGTCATCAAACCCTGGGAGAGGGAGGAGGCGCGGCTTCCCCAGTCTGCGACCTACATGCGGTCCAAGTGCAGCAAGACCACGCTCAGGCATGAGGACAAGAATTCTAAGCTGAGGTCCAAAGACTCTGGGAGAACCTCAGACTCTGGGAGAGTCCAGGGAGCGCTGGCAGGGTAATGGGCTGGAAAAAGTCCCCCTAGTGGGGCTCAAGGGCTCAGTTGGTAGAGCACCGCTCTGCAGTCTCTGAGGTCCCGAGTTCAATTCCCAACACCACAAAAATGGGAGAAGGACGTGGCAACCCACGCCCGAGGCAATCCCGAAAACAATCAGCCATTGAAAACCCTATGAAGGTCGCTATGAGTTGGACACGACTTGACGGCACCTAACAACAACAGTGGGGCTCAAACTTGGCCTGAAATTTTTTTAATTTTTAATTAATTTTTTCCCCCTGGTACAGGAGGGCTGACCTCAGGGTCTCATGCATGCTCTGTAAGCACCCTACCACTGATTGGCCACCCCAGCCCTGGCCTCTCTGTGAGTCCCGGTCTCACTAAGTTGCTGAGATGACAGGGGTGTACCACTGCGGGGGGTGGGGGGCCTTTCCAATTCTTGTGGCCAAGGCAAAAGCTAAGGGGCACAGTTCCCCCAACTCACTCTTGTCGTAGACGGGCTCAGAGAGCACGGGGTCCATGCGGCGCATCTGCCCCTGCGGGTCGCGATAAGAGGCCTGGAAGCAAATCCTCACCACATTCATGTCCACCTCCTGGTGGTTCTTCAGGGAGCCCGCTGCGGGGGAGAGGAGGGATGGCTGAGGGCGGAGCCATGGAGGGTCGGGAAAGGATGGGGCTGGAGGAGGGAGGGCAGGCAGAAAGGAACCCACAGGGACTCTCGGGAGAACGGGTCACGCCACGCTCGGGGCTCACCATTGTAGGGGTCGATGCCCAGCTGGATCTTGCGCTCGATGGCGGCCTCGATCTCCTTCTTTCGGACACACTGGATGCCCAGGTTGTTAAAGCTGAGCGGGGAGTGGGGAGGATCGCATGTGAGGGGTAGCAGAGACCCCAGCCCACAGGGTGGCTCTGGCAGATGCTGTCCTGGAGCTCAGACACCCCAGGCCCAAGGGTCCCAGCATTAGCAAAGATCTGGGGTGCTTAAAATTCTCTGAAGGGCAACAAAGATTCTTTTTCGTTTCTTCTCTCTCTCTTTTTTTTTCCTGGCAATACTTGGGGGGTTGAACCCAGGGCCTCACAAATATTTCGCAAGTGCTTCACCACTGGGCTGCACTTCCAGCCCCTTTAAATTTTGTATCTTGAGACAGGGTCTTGCTAAGAAGCACAGGCTTCTCTGGCCTCAAATCTGCAATCCTCCTGCCTCCACCTCCGGAGGTGCCTCTGTGCATGGTTCACCAGGATTTTTTTTTTTTTTTTTTTCTGTACTAGGGGTTGAACCCAGGGCCTCACGCTTGCATGCTCTGCAAGTGCTGGACCAATGAGCTGCACCCTCAGCCCATTTCTTTTCACTCTTTTGAGACAGGGTCTCGATAAATTATGCAGACTGCCACTGGTCTCACAAACTTGCGATCCTCCTGTCTCCGCCTCCCAAATTGCCAGGATTACAGGCATATGCCTGGCTCACCAGGAGTCTTGAAGAGACCTGGGAACGGGCCTTATCTTTACCATGTGAGAACATTGGCCATCCTCATTTATAATTAGAAAACCTCAAATGACGCCCAGAATCTCAGTACTCAGGTGGCTAAGGCAGGAGGATTGTGAGTTCAAGGCCAGCCTGGGCTACATAATGAGACTCTGTCTCAAAAACCAAAACCAAATTAAAAGGAAAAAAAAAAAAGCCTAAGTTGTAAAATGGGAGAAGGAATGTCGCTCTCAGTGAAGTTGGGTCTGGAGTGAAACCCCAGCTCTGCCTCTCTGAACCTCAGTCTCTTCCTCTATAGAATGGGATAAACAGAACGGTGTGAATGTGGGTGTGGCAGGCTTTCAAGCCCAGGGGAGGCCCTCCACACCCCCAGGCCTCAGTCTCCCCAGCCAGGGGATGGAGTAGGGAGAGATTGGCCAAGCTGCCCCCGCCCTACGTTGGCCGGGAGGACCAGGGCCAGGGGTTGGGTACCTGTGCCGGGGACTGACGTGAGGCCGCAGCCGCACCCTGCAGACACCGTCTGTGCAGTCTTTGCCCACGAGGCTGTGCGGGTGCACGCGGTGGGGCCAGTCCTTCCACACCAGGCACGCAGTCACCTCCACCTCCCGCAGCCCGCCGCAGTCCCGGAGCTGTAGGGAGACACATGCTCTTGGGGACCCCGTATGGGTGCTGGTCCCCTCGGAACCCCTGGGGCTCCCTCAGAAGCTCCTCCCACCAACTCATCCGCCAACCAGGATGATGACAGGGGGTCTGAGCAGACCCCTCTCCCATCCAAAGCCGTGGCCTGGCCAGTCCTCACAGTGTGCTGCCTGCCTGCTGATGGGCTTCCTTTCCGTCCTTGTTTCCTTTCGGTCTTTCTGACACAGGGTCTCACTATGTAGCCCAGGCTGGCCTTGAACTCACAAGCCTCCTGCCTCTGCCTTCTGAGCACCACCACACCTGGCTCTCAGATGTGCTTTTCTTGGGTCACTGAAATTTTTAAAAATTTGGGCTGGGTGGCATGGTGCACACCTGTAATCCCAAGTACTCAGGAAGCTGAGGCAGGAGGATCGTGAGTTCGAGGCCAGAGGCAGCCTGCATAACTTATGGGGACCCTGTCTCAAAACAAAAAATAAGAAAAATAAAAAATGGCTGGAGGCACAGCATTTGCAAAGTATGTGTGAGGGCTGGGTTCAATCCTCAAGTACAAAAAACAAACCAAAAAAAAAAAAAAAAAAAAAAAAAAAAAAAAAAAAAAAAAAAAAAAAAAAAAAAAAAAAAAAAAAAAAAAAAAAAAAAAAAAAAAAAAAAAAAAACAACCAACCAAACAAACAAAAAAACCCCAAAAAGAAAAAAAAAAAACCCTGCTGGGAACGTCTGCAGCCCAACTCTGTGAAATGCAATTAACCAAGGAATCTCAGTGGCTGAGTGCTGCCCTCTAGGGGCTGAACGGGATATCGATGGTGACTTTGGTTGACATTGGGGGAGGCAGAGCAGGACACCGGGACCAGGTAGAAGCCAGGACTGCAGATGCCAGCTTGTAATACCACAGACAGTCCCAAATGACCATCTGGTGTCATCCAAGACATCCGAATGTGTTTCCAGTCACATCAGTAAGAACCCTGTTTAAAATGATCAGGGGCTGCAGATGTGGCTCAGTGGTGGCCCCCCTAAAAGCCTGGGTTCCCCAACAAATACACACGCACAAATATAGCACAGGACAATATATGTAGTATGTTCCTTTTGTATACAAATGAGGGAGGGCAGTATACATACAAGTATGTACGAGTTTACCTGTATAATCACACAGTACTCTCGGAAGGGTAAACAAGATATTAATAACAGAAGTTATCTCTGTGGGGAGAGCCTGGGGACTTTTGCTCATTTTAATTTAGTTTTTTGTTTGTTATTTTGGGACAAGGTCTTCCCATGTAGCCCAGGCTGGCCTTGAACTAGGTTCTCCTGCCTCAGCATCCTGAGTGCTGGGATTACTGGTGTGCACCACCGTGCCTGGATTTTATCTTATTTTATTTTATTTATTTATTTATTTTTGTGAACTGCTGGTGATCAAACCCACATCCCTGCACACATCATGCCAGTGTGGCCTCAAACTCGTGACCCTCCTGCTTCAGCCCCCGGAGTGATAGGACTGCAGGCATGCCACACTCCCGAGCCACACATCCCCAGCCTTAATTTTAATTCTGCTAACTTAATGTCTGCCTGCAGCCATACCACTGTTGCATCAGATCTCGGAAGCTAAGTAGGGTTGAGCCTGGTTAGTCCTTGGATGGGAGACCGTCAGGGAACACCAGGTGCTGCAGGCTTCGGAGAAGGACCCGGTAACCCACTCCCAAAAATCAATCAGCCACTGAAAACCCTATGAACAGCAGAGAAGCACTGAAAATAGTGTTTCGCCTGTTGTACGTAGGGTTGCTGTGAGTCGGATACCGACTCAACAGCACCTAACAACAACAACTTTTTTTTTTTTTTTTTTTTTTGCAGTACTGGGGGTTGAACCCTGAATGCTTTGGAAATGCTGGACCACTAAGCTGTGCCCTCAACCCTTTTTTTTTTTTACTTTTTGAGACAGGGTCTCGCTAAGTTACACAGACTGCCTCTGGTCTCGAACTTGCAATCCTCCCCCCTCCGCCTCCCAAGTTGCTGGGATGACAGGTGTGTGCCAGCGTGCCCGGTTGGCACTCTGATTCTTTATTCCTCACTTGTGAACCAGGAGGCCACACTGCCTGGCCCACACTGGCCTTGACCTTGAGATCGTCCTGCTCTGCCCTCCCCAAAGGCTGGCATTCCAGGCCTTTGCTATTATTGCATTCGCCCTTCTGTGCCTTTTGCATGGGGCCCAGGTGATGCTGTTATTCCCCGGCCCAACAACAGCAAGAGCAACAGTGCTAACCCCCGGGGCGCCCTCCCGCCAGCCCCGCGCGCACCTCGATGGCTGGCAGTGTCTTGCTGGCCTCTGTGCTGCTCTCGCCCAGGATGCTGCCGGCCGAACGGCCCTCGCACTCGTAGCGGAAGCGCATGCCGCGCTGCTTGGGCTGCTCTGTGATGACCAGGTGCGGGCGCGGCCCGGGCCCGGGGGCCACCATGCGGCCCAGGGCACATCCCCAGGGGGGCGGCGTGGCGGCGGGTGGCGTGGCGATGGGGCCCAGGGTGACGGTGCTCAGCGAGGCGGCACCGCCGCGGGACACCAGGCGCGGCACCTCGCCGCCCGGGCCCGGCTGCGCCCCGTCCAGGTCGAAGCCGTTCTCCTTGATGTACTCATCGATGATGGCTGCGGAGGGGCACAGCCGTGTGAAGGTGACAGGACAGAGCTGGGTGAGCCCCCGCTCGCCACCCCACCCCCGTTTTAAAAACAGGGTCATGCTATGGAGCCCAGGTCACCGTTCTCCTGCCTCAATCTCCCAAGCGTTGGGATGACAGCTGTACACCACCACACCTGGCCCATCTGTTTGTGACAATTTAGTGCTTCTGGGTGGGCCCAGTGGCAGCAGCCCGGAGCGTGACAAAGCCCTGCCTCCTATTTCCAAACAGCCCTGTGAACCCTTGGTGCTAAAGCCAGAAACCCAGGGCTAAGCCTGATTCCTTTTCTCTCCATCCTGAAGCCGCTCCCCTCTGTACCTCCTGAACCCTCCCCCTGCACCCCCTCTCACCTGGATAAAAGTAAGGACCAACCCACAGGTGTCCCCGGATCTCTTGTCACGGGACAACAGCTGGCCTACACAGCCGCCCAGTGCTCCAGTTAGGAAGGTCTCCTTTCCCTGGGCAACACAGCGGCACCCCTACCTTAGTCTCTCCGATAAAAATAATAATAATAATAAAGGGCCAGGTACTGTGGTGCACACCTGGAATCCAAGTGACTCAGGAGGCGGGGGCAGGAGAGCCACGAGTTTGAGGCCAAGGGCAGCCTGTGCAATTTAGCAAGACTTTGTCTCAAGATTAAAAATAAAGGAGCTAGGCACGGTGGCGCACGCCTGTGATCCCAGCGGCTTTGCGAGGCGGAGGCAGGAGGATTGCAAGTTCAAGACCAGAGGCAGTCTGAGTAACTTAGTGAGACCCTGTCTCAAAAAAAGTAAAAAATGGGCTGAGGGTGCAGCTGAGTGGTCCAGCACTTGCAAAGCATGCAAGCGCGAGGCCCTAGGTTCAAATCCCAATACCGCAAAAAAAAAAAAAAAAAAAAGATTAAAAATAAAAAAGAGGCTGGGGGTGCAGTTCAGTGGTAGAGCTTACCAGTATCACCAAAAAAAGAAAAAAGAAGAAAAAAGAAGAAAAAACAAATAAACAAACAAACAAAAACACCATCTACATAGTGCATTCCAGGCCAGCCAGGGCTACATAGCAAGATCCTGTCCCCCAAAATCCCCTTTTCCCAAAAGAGAACGTGCCCTGTGCTGTCTTCCCAGGTTGCCTCCCCCTGCTGATTTCCGTCAGGCGCAGCCTCATTTGCCTCAGGCTCTGCAATGTGCCTGTGCGGTGCAGGAGAGCATGGAGTTCATCTGGTTCTGGTTCATGGCTGGATCCTGGGTGCCTGGTACCCAGGAAGGCTTGGTGTCATGGTGACATGGACGGCCACCGCTACCTGCTGAGTGTTCTCCAACTGTCACGCACTGCTCAGGACCTTGGGCCTGTGACTTGGTGCCAATCCCCAATAGTGAAAGTGACACTGTGACCTGCCTGCCAGTCAACCAAGGCCCAGCCCCTGCCCGTGGCCGCCTGCACCCTGCCTCCTAATACTCACCCAGTTCATCTGTGGAGGGAAGAGAGAGAAACATGAGTTCACGGAGCGGTCAGGACGCCATCTTTCCAGACAGATGCCCCCGCCCCGTCCCCGCTGGACCCCTTCCTCCATTCTGGGAAACCCTAAGAGGACTCACTGTGGGGCCAAACCCACCTCCCATCTCCCCTTCTGGGCCACTCTCCCTTTCACCCCTAACGTTGGGGGCTTGGCCTCTGGGTGTCCTCAAAGTAAGCCAAACGTGTCCCCCAAGCCATTGAGATCAAGGATTATGAAGTATTGCTGGGAATCCATAGAAAAGGGTCTTGTCACCAGGAGGAAAGCAGGCACTCACAAGTCTAAAGAAACTGTGTAGGGGCTGAGTGTGCTGGTGCACGCTTGCAGTCCTAGCACTCGGGGGGCTGAGGCAGGAGGATCACAAGTTTGAGGCCACCCTGGGCTACACAGTGAGTTCAAGTCCAGTCTGGCTACACAGAGAGAGAAAAAAAAAGAAAGAAAAGAAAAAAGAAAAGAAAAGAAAGAAGGAAGGAGGAGAAGGAGGGAAGAGAAGGAAGAAAGGAAAGAAGGGAAGAAAAGAAAGGAAGGAAGTGAAAAGAAGGAAGGAAGGAAAGTAGGAAGAAAGAAAAGAAGGAAGGAAGGGAAGAAAATGAAGGCAGGAAAGAAGGAAGGAAAGAGGGAAAGAGGGAGAGAGGAAGGAAGGGAGGGAGGAAGGAAGGGAGGGGGAAGG
>VMDO01013659.1:0-57410 GCA_007922755.1 Pedetes capensis | reverse complement strand
CTATTGTCAGTGCTTCTCTGCTGTTCATAGGGTTTTCAATGGCAGATTGATTTTTGGGAGGGGGTTGCCAGGTCCTTCTCCCAAGCCTACAGCTTCTGGTGTTCCCAGGCGGTCTCCCATCCAGGTACTAACCAGGCCCGACCCTGCTTAGCTTCCGAGATCTGATGGGATCGGATGCCACAGGGCTACGGCTGCAGGCCCAGCCCTCCATTAATTATGTTTAATTGGCTTTGTTGACTTCTTTGTATTCCGTTAATAGGCTAGAGGCTTTACATTTGTTTCTTTAATTAACTCATTTGTTCTTTGATCTCTTGGCCAAGTTTTCCTACTTGTCCAGGGAGGTCCCATCCGGCCTAGAAGGACACCGGGCACTGACATCCGGCCCTTTCCTCTGCATCAGCGATTCTTTGGGAGTATCGCTCTGAACTCATGTGTGGGGCTCTCCCCAGAAGAAATTCTCTCCATGCCTTTTGGGCAGAATTGCCTGGATATTTCCCTTCTTTTTCGTATCATTGCATTTTAACTAAGTTTTTCTTAGGATCAAGAGTAGGCTATCTTCATTCAATATGGAACAGGTAAGGAACTTAGGCTCCAAAGGCAGTGGCAATGCCTTGTCAGTCAGCCCTAGAGGTAGGAACTAAGGGCTCTGTAAAACAAGGGAACCTGGAGCCAGGGCCTCTCTCATCCCTGACATGTTCTTTCTCTACAGATTTCAGCCATTTCCAAGAATAACATTAATCATTGAATATGCAGCACCTATATTGAGATGGTCCCTGTATAAGTTACTTAACATAAGTTTCCTTTTTTTCTTTTCTTTTCTTTCCTTTTTTTTTGGGGGGGGGGCGGGGAGACAAGGTATCGCTAGGTAGCCCAGGCTGGCCTTGAACTCAGGATCCTCCTGCCTCAGCCTTCTGAGTACTGGGATTACAGGCATGTGCCACCATGCCCAGCCAACACAGATTTTCTGATATAAGTCTTACGACAATCACATGACAGGGGAATTATTATTCCCATTTTATTGACGAGGAAAAGGACTCTGAAAGAGATTATGTCACAAAGCTAATAAATGGTGGGCCTTGGATTTGAACCCAAGTAAGTCTGACTTCAAGGCCTATGCTGTCCTATTTTCCTGGTCTGTTAGATAGGTACCAGAGGGGCTGAGTCACCCTGAGTAGCCAAATCTGCTAAACACACTTCATCAGCCCTGAGGTCCAAGAACTCTGGTTCAGACCAAAGCATGGGTTGATAGTGTAGCACTCCCTAGCATCCAACTTTTCCAAATAGAGTTTCTGAACTTGCAAAGGGAGATCCTGTCACTCTGAGGCTCTGGCCACCTCCTCGCTCTGTGGCACTTATGACCTCTTCTCTGGAGAAAAGGGAAGAGAAACCAACACTCATTGAATACTTACTCTGATCTAGGCCCAGGGGTAGGCACTTCATACTTGTCTCTCATTGAAACCTCACAATAACTCACTTTCTATATAAGAAAATGGAGAGGGTAGGTTGCCGAGAGCCCTGCAACTAGCAAGTGGCAGAGCTGGAATTCACAACCTGGATGGATTTTGGTGAGCTGTTTAGGTGACTATGTTATTCCTGGCCTCTGATTTCCTCCCAGGCAGGACTCTATCTTACCTATTATAGGCACTTAAAAGTGTTTGTCATGTGATAGTGCTGGAATAGGGGTTCTTCACTCAAATCTCATTCCCATCTTGTCTCTTCCCCCAGCATAAACTGCAGAGAAAAATGCTTGCCTATCCTAATGCCCAGAGATGTGGTACAAACAAGGGAGATGTAATCTCTAAATTTAGCAACAATAAATAGATAGTAAGCTGGGTATGGTGGCACATACCTGTAATCCCGGCACTCAGGGAGACTGAGGCAGGAGGATTGATGCAAGTTCAAGGCGAACCTGGGCAACATAGTGAGTTCCAGACTAGCCAGGGATACACAGCAAGACCCTGTCTCAAACTTAATTATAGTACAAAAATACATTAATTATACACAAATACATTAATTAAATACAGTAAATAAATAGGTAGTAAACTCTGTGCCATGCCTGCAGCCATAGCACTGTGGTGTCCAATCCCATCAGATCTCAGAAGCGAAACAGGGGTGAGCCTGGTTAGTCCTTGGATGGGAGACCACCTGGGAAGACCAGGTGCTGTAGGCTTGGGAGAAGGACCCAGCAACCCACTCCCAAAAATCAATCCACAATTGAAAACCCTATGAATAGCAGAGAAGCACTGATAATAGGTTTTCGCCTATTGTATGTAGTGTAGCTATGAGTCAGATACCGACTCGACTGCACCTAACAACAACAAACTCTGTGGCATGGGATTAGGACAGGGACACTTTGAAATGTCTTAGCATCTCTTTGTGGATCAATAATAGACACAAAATGCATCAGCCTCTGGCCTAGTCACCCCATCTTCAGCAATGTATGTCCAATGAACTGACTTGAAGAAATAAAGAGAAAGAGAAAACCCACAAACCCACGCAAACATTTTTATAGATGGCCTCTATATATCAGTTCCAAACTGGAAACAACCCCAAGTGCCTAGAATCAGGAATGGTGAGATAAACAACAGAGTTTCAACCAATACCTTACTACATTACCATTTAAACTGACAAATAAAGCTGGGCATAGATGCACATCCCTGTAATCCCAGCACTAGGAAGGCAGAGGCAGGAGGATCACCGTAAATTTTAGGTCAGCCTGCTCTATACAGCAAGTCCTGGCAAGTCAGGGCTACATAGAGAGGAGGGAAACCCTGTTTTAAAAACAAAAAACAAAAAACAAAACCCCCCCAAGACCCAAAAATCCCTCACAAATACGTGGACAATGTGACCATATGGAAAACGCCACATAAAATGACATCAATCAAAAAAACTAGGACCTAAATAGTATGCAAATGATCATAATAGTTTTATGAATGGTATGAATTAGATACAACAGAGACACTTGGTATTTATTTTGTTATGCATTTGTTGCTTACTGCTTATTTTTATTGTAAAGATGGCTAAATAGTCAATAAAAAAGAAAAAGGAAAGGAGATAATAGTATTTATTCTCAAAGAAGAAAAATATAAGAAACACAGTGAGGGGCAATCTACCCTTAGCCCACAGAGGCAGCTGTCCCTTCACTCAGGGAACAGGGCCAGGCTGGGTTTTACCTTCCATAGTGCCAGCACAGACTACCTTCCCCTAGCAGTCCTCTGTGTCTCTCACCAAAGGAATGGGGGGCATTTGTGCTCCCCATTGCTTTGGTGAGAATAATTTCACCCTCCGGGCAGCCCTCCGGCTGGGACTGCCCAACCCAGACAGATGCATCAAGGCCTATGTGTCCAGGCCAGACATTCACACACTGCCAACCCCCAAGAGTGGTGTTAGGTGCCTTCAAGTTGTATCAGACTCATAGCAACCCTCATAGGGTTTTCAATGGCTGATTGTTTCGGGATTGCCTTAGGAGTGGATTGCAGAGTCCTTCTCCCATTTTTGTGGTGCTGGGAATTGAACCTGAAACCTCAGAGACTGTAGAGCAGTACTCTACCAACTGAGCTAAATCCCAGCCCCGCTAAAGTGGTAGGTAACCCTAAGAGTGAGAGTACCTAAGGGGAGCTAAGATGTCGTCTGAGGCCAAAGTAACTTCCCAGCCTCTCCCAGTCTGCCAACCCTGGCAACGCTCTGGCCTTTCATTCTGAGGAGGAAGAGGCATGGCATTCTCTCTCCTCTCTCTGTTTTCCATTCTGAGGCACAGAGGGTTGCTCTCAGGAAACCCTCTCCCTGTCAGCCCTAGCCTAGCACCAACTAATCTAAGGAAAGGGGGTGGGGGAGTAACAAAGCAGCGGGGAAGAAATAATAGCAATAACAGTAATGACAGTTTTTGTTTTTTTTTTTTCCTGTGCTGGGGATCAAACCCAGGGCCTCAAGCATGCTAGACAAATGCTGTAGCACTGATCTACACACCCAGCCTCAACAATTCATCTTTACTGAGCATTCACTGTATGCCAGGCTCTGTGCTAAATCCTTGACAAGCATTATCTCATTTGCTCCTCATGACATCCCTCTGACATAGAGACCCATATGAGTCCTACGTTACAAATGAGCAAAAGGAGGTTCACGTCAAATGACATGCCCAAGGATTCATGGTAGCAAACGGGTAGCAAGCAGGACTCACACTAAGGTCTGTCCTCTAGCAAGAGCCTCCATGGCTCATTTTACAGGAAGGAGCTCGGCCCTGCTCCCCCACCTGCCTTGTTCACCTACACTGTGGTCCTTTCAGCTACCAGAGCAACAGCCTTGGGTAGAGAGCAGGGCTTGCTTTCTTTCTTTCTTTCTTTCTTTCTTTCTTTCTTTCTTTTTTTTTTTTTTTTTGCGGTATTGGAGGTTGAACTAGGGCCTTGCGCCTGCATGCTCTGCAAGTGCTGGACCACTGAGCTGTGCCCCCAGCCCATTTTTTTTTTTTTACTTTTTGAGACAGGGTCTCACTGAGTTACACAGACTGCCTCTGGTCTCAAACTTGCGATCCTCCTGCCTCCACCTCCTGAGCCACTGGGATTACAGGGGTGTGCCACCGCGCCCGGCGAGAGCAGGGGTTTCTATGGATGACCTGCCCCTCTACCCATGATTGGAACACACTTCACAGAGCTGCTTGAGAGGAGGGAAAGCTCTTCAGAGTGACCTGAAGGCCACACTGTCAGCCAGAGTGGGAGGGGGGAGAAGAGCTGGGCTGGGACACCCTCGCGCTTTCAGTTTAGCGTCTGGCCAGAGCCCTCCTCCATCCCAGGGCAGAACAGAAAGCAACAGAGCACCCTCCGCCACTGCCAGCTAGGCAGGAGGAAGCAGGTGCACTGGAATGGCTTCCTGCTGCCACTGCAGTTGCAGAAGGGCCGGGGTTTCCTCTTCCAACGGCTGGGCCTGCTGGGAGCCTCCCCTCCCTGGGGATGCTCACTGCCCCTCTGCAGGGCACTCTGCCATCTGCTTGGCCATCATTGTGTGTGGCCTTGGGTCTGTGATAGAGCTGGTGCTGGTGCCACGGGGGTGCAGGATGGGGTGGGGAGTAGGCCAAACCAGGAAGCACCTAGCTCTCAGGGTGAGGAGCTCTCTGGCTCCACCCTCCCCTCCCCTGGCCACTATGGTGCCAGTTTGGAGGCTAGGGCAGGGCAGTCCTTGAGCACAGAGAGATACAAATGCTCATGGGCACATCTCAGGCTCCTGATACACCTCCGCACTGGGCCAGCCCACACACTCTGCCAAGTGCTGACTCAACTGAAAACCTTACCCTTGGTGGCTGTGGTGGTGGGGAGGATGGACTGGGAGGCAGCTATGTATCTCCTCACTTGCTTTTTTAAGGAACTTACTTCTCTGGAAGGCTGGGGTATAGCTCAGTTGGTACAGTGCTGCTCCACACTCTCTGAGGACCTAGGTTCCATCCCTAGCACCGCAGAAAGAGAAGGATGTGGCAATCCACTCCCAAAGCAATCCCGAAAAACAATCAGCCATTGAAAACCCTATGAGGGTTGCTCTGAGTCACACCTGACTCCATGGCACCTAAAAGCAACAACAACAATTTCTCTGGAGTAATCTCTGCTAAAAGAGAGACTTAAGGACAGTTAGGACATCCCCAAGATGCCATCAATACCCCTTCCAAGTGTCCTAGGCATGGAAATGGGGGAGAAGTGGGGGAAATGCTGGGTGTCCTCTTAAAGACAGTAAGAAGGAGGATCCCTGGCAACTTCAAGGACCATCTTCTCCTAAGCATCCCCTTCTTATCTAGCCAGGAGGAAGAGGGGAGAGAGGGCTACACCAGCAACCCAAAACAGGGACAAGACCTCCAAAGGCCTGGGGGTGCTGGAACTCCTGGACTTTGGAAGAAAAGTGTTCCAAGGAATGAAGGCCTCCAGAGCACTAATGATTTCTGTGTGGGGAAGGCAGGTCACAGCCTGTGGGGTGGCCGGGGCAGACCCAGGAAACTGAGGTCTAGAAGATAGTACCCCTTCCAAAGCTCCCAGTTATGAGTCAGGCCCAGTATGTCCCCAGCCTCTGAGGGGTTTGGAGGTTGCCCAGGCTGGGTAATGCCCTTCCTACCAAGAGGCTAAGAGGGGAGCCCCAAGGCAGCTTCACCCCTTCCCCCCAACCCACTTCAGCCACATCTGGGGAAATAACAAAATGCCCCTCCTTTCTTAAATGAGGAAACAGTATGAGGAGCGTGAGACATTTCCGGGGTGGGGGGTCAGAGGGACACTCACCCGCATGGCCTGGCCTGGAGCAGCTCAGAGCAAGGAGTCTCCTCTCTCGCTGCTGCTCCGTTAGCAGCTCAAAATAGCACGGGCTGCAGCCCCGCCCAGGTCCCCTCCCTTTCCCCAGGCCCCTCCTGCTGCAGCTGCCCAACCCTGGCTGAGCCAGTGGAGAGCAGAGTGCAGAGCGGAGAGGACTGCGGGTACCAGGTATGTGAGGGGCGATGTGGCCTGGGTGGAGGGGCAGGACGAGCTCTTAGAGTAAAGGTGGTGGTGGGCAGGCAGCATTGGAGGGTTAGGGGCAAGAGACAGGGAGGGTGGCTCTTTCCTTCTGACACACACCCAGACTCCTGACTCCTGGACAGCTGAGCTGATATGGTCCCTAAAAATAGCAGAGGAATTTGAGACCTGCAGCCCCCGGCCCCATGAGCCAAGATCTAGACAAGTACATGGGTGTGCATACACACACACACACACACACACACACACACACACACTCACACACACCAGTGCACATGAACACTCAATCACAGCACAGTGTTCTTGAGACCACACAAATCATAGTTCTACTCCTGCCATCTAATTACTGCAGCAGAGGCCACTAACGTCACATTCAATACAACACACAGGGCCCACTGCATACTGTGCCCAAACAGCAGCCATGAAGCAGTCCTGTAAAGTCCAGTAGGGAAGAGAGACCCCAGTCTGAGGCCCCCATCACTGCCACACTGTAATAAACACACAGGGGACATGCAGAGAATCAGTTGCTCTCCCTCTTCCTACAACCCTCTCCCCCACACACCAGCCAGCAGCTGCGCAGGCAGGCTGGGTGGAAGGCGGGGTGGGTGGGTCTTAGCCCTGAAGACAGAAGAAACTGTGAGTGTCTGGCCAATGAGCAACGGCTGCCAGGGAAGAGCCAGTGTTCCTCAGGAGAAATCCTGGCCTAGCTCTAGTTAGCACCACAGGATGCCCAGATTGGGGCTGGGGATCCTCTGGGAGCCAAAAATCAAGACCTGCAAGTCTCAGAAGTTGTCAGTCCTGCAGAAAAAAAGGAAACAGTCATTGCTTCTTTCTTCCACTCCAGGGAGGGAGGGAGAGAAGGAAGGGAGGAAGGAAAGAAGGAACAAAGGAAAGGAGGGAGGAAGGAAAGAAGGGAAGGAGAAAGAAGGGAGAGAAGGGAGGGAGGGAAGAAAGTCAGGGTGAGGGTGGTGCCATGAGGCCCCGAGACAGACTTTCCTCTAACCAAACTGGCAGAAACCCAGGTGGGTGGCCAATGGCTAGTTTTTACAAGCCTCCTAGGTGCTGGGGTTGTAACTGTGTGCCATCCTGCCTGGCCCCAGGTGATTCTTACTTTCAGCCAAGGCTAAAAACTGTTCAACTTCTAAGGTTGGCATAAGGTCCAGCATAGATGTGCCCATTTGTTATATGCATGAGTGAATGAATGATCTCTCTCTCTCTCTCTCTCTCTCTCTCTCTCTCATACACACACACACACACACACACACACACACACACACACACGCACACATGACAGCGTCTCACTGTGGCCCAGGCTGGCCTGGAATTCACATTCAATCTTCCTGCCTCAGCCTCCTGAGTGCTGGGATTATAGGTGTGCACCCCACACCTGACTAGTAAGAGCTTTAATTCTCAAAGGGTGCTCCCCAGGCCAGCAGCATCAGCACCACTTGGGTCCTTGCTAGAAATGCAAATCCCTAGGGCCTCAGCCCAGACCTACTGAATCAAGAACTTGATATGGGGCCTAGCATTGGTGGCTTAAATCAGGCTTCCAGGTGATCTGATGCACATTAAAGTCTAAGAACCACTGCCTGAAAGGAATTATTCAGCATGTACAATGGTTAAGGGTGAAACCTTCAGAGCCAGATTGCCTGATTCAATCTTGGCTCTTCCCCACAGGAAGCTATACACTTTAACCTCTTTATGCTTCAACTTCTCTGTCTGTAAGTGGGGAAAATAATAGTACCTACCACATAGGATTATAAAGGGTAAAAGAATTAGTGCATACAAAGCTCTAAAATCATTGTCTAGCATGTTAGCTTTCAACAAGTTTTTAATTATTATTGTCTATCTAGATCATTAGGGCTGGGATTTAGCTCAGCTGGTAGAGTGTAGCTCTACACTCTTTGAGGACCTAGGTTTGACCCATCGGACCACAAAAATGGGAGAAGGATATGGCAGTCCATTCCCAAAACAACCGGGAACAATCAGCCATAGAAAACCCTATGAGGGTCACTATGAGTCTGACCTGACTTGATGGCACCTAACAACAACATCTAGATTGTTGGAGGCAGGTGGGCAGGGTGGGAGACTATATAATAAGCAAAATTTCCAGGTAACTGGAGCCTATCCAATTTTTTTTTTTTCGGTACTGGGAGTTGAACCCAGGGCCTCGTGCCTGCATGCTTTGCAAGTGCTGGACCACTGAGCTGTGCCCCCAGCCCATCTTTTTTTTACTTTTTGAGATGGGGTCTTGCTAAATTATGCGGACTATCTCTGGTCTCGAACTTGTAATCCTCCCGCCTCTGCCTCCTGAGCTGCTGGGATTACAAGCATGCGCCACCGTGCCTGGCGCTCCAATTTTTTTTTGTACTTGGGGATTGAACCCAGGGCCTCTCACATGCTTTGTAAGCACTTGACCATTCAGTTGAACCCCCAGCCTACTTTTTATTTTTGTTTTGATTCAGGGTCTCGCTAAAATACACAGGCTGTCTCTGGCCTCAAACTCACAATCCTCCTGCTTCTGCCTCCTGAGTCGCTGGGATCACAGGTGTGTGCCACTGTGCCCGGAAAGCCTATCTATTTTTAAGGGGAATCATATTTTCTATTTTAAGTAGTTTTCTAAATTCCATTACTATTTACCATCATAAAAATAACATTTTTTGAGCTATGTGCCATGGTGCACTCCAGTAATCACAGCAACTCAGGAGGCTGAGGCAGGAGGATCTCGAGTTTAAGGTTAGAGGCAGCCTGAACAACTTTGTGAGACCGTGCCTCAAACAACAACAATAACAACAAATACACACACACACACACACACACACACACCTATGTATGTGCCTGTGTGTGTGTGTGTGTGTGTGTGTATAAAAGGGCCTGGGGTGCAGCTCAGTGGTGAAGCACTTGCCTATCATGCATCAGGTCTTGGGTTCAACCCCCAACACTGCAAGAAAAAAAATCAAACAACCTACATTTATTGTACTCTCTATTTTCTTAGGTAAAACACTCTGAACTCATCTCAAAGATCCTTACCTCTGAGCCTCCCTGTGGGCACCCATTCCATTTCTACACCATCTTGTACTGAAGAAGACATTGTCCCTACTGTGATGACTCTCAGTCTCCCAGCTTGACAGTGACGACCTGGCTTCTGCCCCACCAATGCCATAAGGCTCTTGCAGAGGACACCAGCCCACTCCTAGTCACCAAGGCCAACCTGAAGCCTTAGATGCACCTATATGAGGAAGGCCAGGGACCCTCTGTGACTATATATTTGCTTTTTAGTTCTTTGTCTCCCACGATGTCAGGCTATCAGCTGTCACTTTCCTGACAGCATGCCTGTCTCCAATAGTCTCTCTTCTAACAAGCTATTTCTGCCAAAGGCTGGAAAAGTAGATAACGAGGCCTGCTAGAGAAGTGTCCAAAGCAGAATAAGTGGATATCAACGAAACTGCAGGTTCTCCTGCATCGAATGGCCTGGGTTTTCACCTAGGACTTAGTGTACTCTGCTATGGATGCCTGAAGGTCTTAGTCCCACTGCCATTTGGCAGTGCTTTGGAAGATGACTTCTGGTTGGGTGTGGTGGTGCACACCTGTAATCCCAGCACTTGGGGCTAAGGTAGGAGGATCATGAGTTCAAGGCCAGCTTGGGCTGCAAAGTGACACTCTGTGTCCAAGGGGAGAAAAAAAGAATACTGGGTATCCAAGGTGTTACTTTATTGGGCTGGGATTTAGTTCAATTGGTAGAGTGCTACTCTGCAGTCTCTGAGGTCCCGAGTTCCATTCCCAGCACCGCAAAATGGGAGAAGGATGTGGCAACCCACTCCCAAGGCAATCCCGAAACAGCCATTGAAAACCCTATGACTATGAGTCGGACTCGACTCGATGGCACCTAACAACAACAACAACAACAACAACAACAACAACAAGGTGTTACTTTATCTGCAGTCTTGTTCTGAGTTGCTAGTAACCATATACCCATGCACACCTCTTTTCTATTCAGATAACTAATTCCTGCCAATTCTGAGATGTTTGGTTACTGAGGGAGCTCATCTCAAAGCAGTTTCACTTTCCCTAGGGAAAAAGGGCAGGCTCTCTGGTCAAAGGGGGAAACTGAGGCCTGGGCAGCCTACTCAGCTGCACACCAAGCACAGCCAATCCCTCTGTGCCCAAAGGTAGGCGCTGTCTTGGCATAGTCCACATCTTCAATAAGCCACTCTGTAGCCAGACAGGCCACCCCCAGGACATTATACTGTCTCCAAGGACAGCCATAATGTGGAATCTGGCCCTTCCTCAGCATGTAGCCTTCCTCACTTCTGGTTCTCGCTCTCATTCTCTGTTAGATTTCCCCACATGACCTGTTTGCATTGCCACCAGACCTTTGCTCCACCATGCCTTTACTCTACCATCCTCTCTACCTTGCCCAGGCCTCCTCATCTCTAAAAGCCCATCTATAGTCCTGCCTTTTTTAGGAAGCCCTCCCTGAAACCCAAAGCCCACCCACAAGTACAATGCAAAGAGCAGGGACCTGGTAGTTGCGCACACCTGGGGTTAAATCCCAGCTCAGACACTTTCTTGTCTGACTTAAAGTAACTTTACTTCTTAGGGCCTTCACATTTTTTTTTTTTTTTTGCATTAAAATAGTATGATACCTACCTTATGGGGTTGTAGGAAAGGAAAACATAGTACATCTTAGCTTAGGCTTGGAAAATTGCATGTAGGTAGTAACTATATAATTAATATTGCTGAATTACTATTTTAAAACTGTAGCACTCACTATCTATACCTAAACACATCACACACTGTGGCTTTTTTTTTTTTTTTTTTTTTTGGGTGGTACTGGGGGTCGAACCCAGGGCCTTGCGACTGCATGCTCTGCAAGTGCTGGACCACTGAGCTGCACCCTCAGCCCGCTTTTTTACTTTTTTTTTTTTTTTTTTTGAGACAGGGTCTCATTAAGTTACACAGACTGCCTCTGGTCTTGAATTTGCAATCCTCCTGCCTCCGCCTCCCAAACTGCTGGACTGTGGCTTTTTTTGCAGTACTGGTGGGTTGAACCCAGGACCATGTGCATGTTAGGCAAGTGCTCTACCACTGAACTGCACCCCTAGCCCTTTTTTTTTTTATTTCTTATTTTGAGACAGGATCTCACTAAGTTGCTCAGGCTGCCTCTGGCCTCAAACTTGTGATCCTTTTGCCTCAGCCTCCCAGGTTTCTGTGATTACAGATGTGTGCCACAGTGCCCCACCACACATAGTTGTTCTTGATTACACTCAATATAGTACTGTGTTACAGACAGTGTAGTCACACATTATATGGAATTAGTGTCTAAAGTCACCATGTAAGGCAAAAAATAGGCACTCCTTAAATTGCTCATATAGTATAAATGGTTTTGTGTATACAGCAATACGCCTTTATCCAGAGTATCACTTTCCACAGTTTCAATTACCTGAGTTCAATCACAATTTGAAAATGATAAACAGAAAGTTTCAGAAATAAACAATTCATAAGTTTTAAATTGCATGCCATTCTGAGTTGCATGATGAAATCTCACACCATTCTACTTTGTCCTACCCAAGAAGGTGAATCCATGCTGCACAGGCTACCTGTCTGCAATTCACATAGCAGCCCTCTTAGTAATGAGACTGTCACAATATTTCAATGCTTGTGTTCTATTAATAATGGTCCCAGAGCTGCGGATGTAGCTCAATGGCAAAGTACTTGCCTAGCATGCTCGAGGCCCTGGGTTCAATCCCCAACTCAGCACTGAAAAAAGAAATTAAATAATGGTCCTAAAGCACAAGAGAATGATGCTGGCAATTCAGATATGCCAAAGAGAAAGTGCTTCCTTTAATTGAAAGGGTGAAAGTACAATAAGATATTGAGAGAGAGAGAGAGAGAGAGAGAGAGAGAGAGAGATATCTCACATTAATATAAATTTTGTATATTGTTATCATTGTTCTATTTTCTTAATTGTTATTATTAACCTTGTACTGTGCCTAATTTATAAATTAAACTTTATCATAGGGATTTAGACAGTAAACAATATGGTATATCTAGGATATAGTACCAGCCGTGCTTTCAGGCATTCTATGGATTTTGGAGCATATCCCCTGTGGATAAGGGGGGACTACTGTACTATTCTATATAATATGGATGCATAAAAGCATTATGTATAGTCACATACAACATATAATAAAAACACCCAAAATACTTTTATAATTTTGTACTATAGTAATATAGCTTCTTAAACAATTGTAGAGTTGAATTGAATAAAGTTTACTGCGTGTATGCCATGACTACAGAGAATAAATAATGTTTGGAATGGTAACTGATTTGTGTCATAAGTTTAAGCTTGCTCTTCCTACAAGGGCATTTCCAACTTCCTTTATATACCATCTCCTCCCCAGCACTAAGTACACAGTAGGCATTCAACAAACATCCATTGGATTTACCCAATTCATCTGGGGGGTACATACATTTACCCAATTCATCTGGGTGGAACAGAGTGGGGGATAAGGGGATAGGGGGTCACAACTTTAACACTCAGCTCTCCTGCACTGGTGGGGTGGCTGAGCAAAGGTCCTCGGCCAGGCAGAATGGCAAAGCAGGGATTTTCCAGACAGGAGGCTCTGAGGAGCAGAAGAAGCTGATCACGCAACTAGGAGTGTAGTGTCATACCTCAAGACGAACCCTGTGGGGAAGCACAATGCCTGCTTCTTTTCCATCTCCCCACAACTACCCTGTGAGCTTCATGAGGCAGAGGTTGTACCCAACTGCCACTGGACCTTACACAGAGATGACACTGGATACAAGAGTGAGTGAGTGAAACAAGATGAAGCTGACTTAGTTTCTGACTTCAAAAAAATGTACTGAGCAGCGGAGGAGAGAACAAATATACACCAATAGTTACAATCCAAATGAGAATGTGCTCAGTGCTCCAGCAGGGGGCATCAACAGCATTCTGGGAAAGATCAGAGGGAGACGATCTTTTCCCGTTGGGGAATGAGATCTTTTCCAGTTTATAGACAGCTTAGAGCCAGGCCATGGAAAAGAGGGAATTTTATAATGTGGAGACGAAGTGGGAAGGGAAGTCCGCAGTGAAGAAGTAGTACAAGAGAAGGCAAAGAGGGCGAAAGCATGAGATGTGGACAGAATGTCTGGACGAAGTGTAGGACACATGAAAGAAAACAAGAGCTGGGTGCAGTGGCTCATGCCTGTAGTCCTAGCAACTCAGGAGGCAGAGGCAGGTGGGAGGCAGGAAAATGGGAGGTTCAAGGCCAGAGGCAGCCTGGGTAACTTAGAGAGACCTTGTCTCAAGATAAAAAAAATAAAAAATGGGCTGGGGTGCAGCTCAGTGGTAGAGCACTTGCAAAGTATGTGTGAGACCCTGGGATCTTCCCCCAAGTACTGCTTCATTTTAACTACCTTCACCAGGCTGTTCAGAGACACAGGATCTGGGTACATAACAACGCCTGGTATGTGGCTGATACTTTAAGAACATGTGTTGCTTGAGTGAGTGAGTGGAATATGAGAGCAAAAAGAGAAGCAGGGAGTGTGGTACTGAATATTGTTGATTCTGAGGCATTGGAGTGGACCCATTTATTTGACTGGAGTATTTACTGAAAAGAGAGACTGATGTTTTAAATGCCAGTTTGGGAGGTCCAGAATTTAATCAAAAAGAACCAATGAAACTTTGAGAGATAATAATAATAATAATAATACATATTTTCATTATTTTGGTAATTCTCATGCATGGGGTAATTTTTCTAAATCTTGTGTTAAATTTTTATAATATTCTTCAACGGATTAAACATGTTAATTGCTTGTTTTTTGGACTCGATTTTTCTTTTAAAATTCTTCCAGTGTAATTTCTGGAGAAAAAGAAAGAAAGAGGGAGAGGGAGAGGGAGAGGGAGAGAGAGAGGGAGAGAGAGAGAGAGAGAGAGAAAGAAAGAAGGAAAGAAGGAGGGAGGGAAGAAAGGAAAGGAGGAAGGAAGGAACACATGAAAGACAAGAGACAAGACTGGGAAGGTGGCGGGGCCCCATCGAGGAGACCATGTGCTGTGTGCTGCAAATGTCTCTGTGGCCCACTCTGCATTCCTCTGTCCTCTGATAAGAGCACACCAATATTCCTTGGGGGACCCACCCAGCATGTAATCTGGATCTGGCCAGTAAGAGAATCATACTGCAGGATACAGAGTTGGTTCATGGAGTGCATGTGGCCCAATCAGTATCAAGGATGTATAATGAAACTTTGGCTCTGTTGAGGGTCACACTTCTTTTCCCACAAGGCTTGAACCTGGTACTGAGCTATTTTGCCGTTACTTGTTGGAGGATGGAAACAACCTATGTTAGCTGAGAGACAGAACAGGCCTGGATCCTGGTCACACTCTTTAAGTTTCTAGATAAGGCTGAGCCTTTAGCTAGTTCTACCCCTGGACTTTTCAGATAGTTGACCCAGCATATCCCTTCCTTTTAATCTAGTTGAGGTGGACTTTATGTCACTTGCAACTGAAAGAGGTGTACCTGAGAAAGAAGCAACGTGAGCAGTGTCAGGAAAAAGAGTGCACACACTGAGCATCAGCCATGTGGAAGGCATAGTGCTATTCCTTTCCCTTCTAAGGCCGGGAGAGGCAAGAGTTGAAAAGAGGAGTTATGGATAGGGAAACTGAGGTTTACAGAGTTAAATAATTGCCTATGATCACACAGATAGTGATTGACAGGGCCTGGATTTGGATTCAGACTCCAAAGCCCTGTTCCTTCCATGCTCATCACTCCCTGAAAACAAAGGGAATTGCAGCAGGTTTCTACAGAGTGAGGGGGCACGACTGGACCTGTGTTGTAGGAATGCTGATCTAACCAAAGGAAGGAGGGCAGGAAAGGAGGCAAGAAACTGCAGAATCATGGAAAGTTAAGGTGATTGCCTGATGGAAGATAAGGAGGGTCTGCCTAGGATTCTGGCAGGGGATGGCAGAGGGAGATGCAAAAAGAAGGATCTTCTAGACTTGGCGGGCCATTGTGGGAGAATGGAAAATGGGCATCAGGGGACAGAGGACTGAGAAAAGGAACCAAAAATGCCAAGATTTCAAGCTTGGAAGTCTGAGAGGACAGTGTGGCTCCACTATGAAAAAACAGATATCAGATGGAGGCTGGTTTAGCAGGAAAGAGAGACTCTGGAAAATACTGAAACTGGGGTTCTATCTAATATCTTAACAGAATACTCTTGTCCTCATTTGTCCCTGTAGGTCCCCCTGTAAATCAAAACTAAAAACAGGACAAAAACAAACAAAAAACAACAAAACAAAACAAAACAAGGCTACAAACACTATCTCTATAAATACATATGAACTACAAAACACTTGTGTTTCTATTTTACAATGTACAAAACATCACTAATGGAATTCTATTTAGGGAAGTTGGGGGAGTCCTGTTTCAAGCACTCAGCCCTCAGGGCTGCGGAGGGACTGTAGCACTTTTGCTTCCTGGGATGAGGGCAAAGCCGCCACAGTGACAAGTGCGCCCCTGCGAATGGCCACTTCTGAGGCTCTCCAGCACCAGTATTAGTTTTCACCCGTCCTCACAGAAAATTCCAGGAGAAGACTGCCTTCCCTTTCTTGGGAGGAACCATTCTTAATTCCTGTGTGTGTAGAGTGCCACACACATTAAAAAAATAAATAAATAAAATAATAAAAAAATTTACTAGGCACCCACGACCAGTGGATTCTGAAGCGGAAGAAGGCAAACTCCTTGGAAGAAGCCTAGGGATGGCGTCACGGAAGATAAGGAGAGCTGAGAGAAACCTGGACTGGCCAAAGGTCCAGACCCCCGCGAAACCCTGGGTTCGGGCGCTGACCCTAACCTGAGCTGCTGCCCTCGCTTCTTGTCCCACCAGCCCGCCGGCCATGGGCGGAGCCAGGCGTAGCGCATGCGCCTGGAGTCCCTGGCTGCACCGCCCTGCAGCACCGCTGGAGCCCGGCAGAGGGCGGCCGCCCTCTTCTCACCGATCCGCTGGCTCGGAAGGCCATAGATTTCCCCTCCACTGGGCGGGCCTGCGTGTCCCGCCCCCAGGAGGCGTCCCCCGGGAGCCGAGGCCTGAGGGGGCTGTAGCAGCAAGATGGCCTCTCACCTTACCCAGGAGATATTCGGCAGGCGGGGATGAGCTTGGTGCCCACCTTGTTTTCATCACTGCCTTATCCTCAGCGCCTAATACCGTTCCTTCATATATTAGACATTCAGTAAGTGCTTACTCATGGAATAAAATGAATGAATGTATGCCTGAATACACAGTCAGAAGATTGCAGGGACGCCTTGAGTCTGTGTTGCAGGGAGGGGTCTGGGACAAGCACTGAGTAGGGTCAGTGGGCATGGAAAGGGCAGCCACAGACCACTACCCCAGAGGTGGTCACTGAGTCTTAGGATTCAGGCACTCCCCATCCCCTACATTCCACCAGCCCTGGGCTTAGTACACCCAAAGGTGTGCTCCGAGCCTGATGCTACCGTACCATCTCTTGGGTCCCAAACAGGTACACCTGGACTTGTCCTCTCTACCAACTACAGGAGTCTGTCCCCAGGGTCTAGACAGGTCCTGGCTGCCTGAAGGGACTACCTGACTGGTGGCTGGAGGAGGTCTGCTGCTCCCTAGGAACGCTCAGCGGTTGGGGATTTCCTCACAGGCCCTGGGGATTTCCAAAGTGCCTTTGCTTAGCCAAACTCCCACAAGGCTCAAAGCCAAAGGTCAGCTCAAACCCTCACACTCAGACCAAAGTTTTCCCCAAACCCTCCACACTCCTGCCTCAAATCTCCTGGAGACTTGGGTCACTTCTGAGTCTACTAAATGTACCACATAGGCTATATTCCCATCCCACTCCCTCTGGCAGACATGTGAAAACGAGCATAATGAAGCATTGTTCTCTTTTCCTATAAATGACAACTCTTCTCTATTTCTACAGAAGAAAAAAAGGAAAACCAGTTTAAGGGTCACCCACACAGATTTTAAAAGGTATCCATATACTAGGTCGTCCTGTGTGTGAGAACTGGTGGCCTTTGGTACTTATTTTCAAAGTCAGAGAGGTTCCCCCCAACACTGGATGTTCAGTATTTGAGGATCTGTGTGTTCACCTCTGAAGGCCCCCATTGGGCCTGTTTCTAGAACGATTTGAAATAAAAACAAAGCGCTCTTCCCATTCCCATTGAAGCAGGAAGAAGCGAAAGCCTCTGTCTTGCCTACCAGGTCTCCACCCCCATGTAAACAGCCCGCCAAACCCACTGGGCGTGTGAGCACCTGTGTGTTACCAAGCTGTGCAGAAGACATGCTTGGCAAGGTGAGGAAGCACTGCCCTAGTTGTGGTGGCACATGGCCAGGGACCTGTTGGCCCCAGGGCATCAGGATTCCAGAGTTGATGAAGTGGAGAAATTGCCAGAGAGGACAAACCTTCCTTCCTGACAGGAAGAGGAAATGACACCAGACCCAGTCTCATCAGGGGCACTTAGCAGAAGGAGACAAATCTTTAAGAACCTCTTCCACTCCCCATACCCCATTTCTTTTTGGGAGCTGTAGGAGCTGCACTGTTAAATATGGAAGCCACTAGCCATAGGTGGCCGTTTAATTTTAAGTTAAATCAAAACAGTAGAATATGTCTCATTAAATTAAAATCAAATCAACTTTAAAAGTCCATTCCTCAGTCACACCAGCAACATTTCAATTGCTCTATGGCTACATGTGGCTTGTGGTAACCAGGTTAGACAGGACAGACCACAGAACTTCTCCATCTTTGCAGTATGTTCTATGGGACAGGTCTGGACTAGAGGTTCCCCCTTCCAGTTTGTGCTGGTCGTTCTTGCCAAAGTCTCTTTCAGTGATGCTTCTGACTACCTGCTGTTCTCTCTCACCCTTGCCCCAGAGTCTGCTTAGATTCCTGTCCCCATGAGTTTTGCTTTGTTCCTTAGGCCTCAAAAAGAAGTGAGGGAGGAGACTGCAATCACAATTAACGCCCAGCCTGATAGAACAAGTCAGAAGCCAGGGAGCTGAAAAGACGAGGATGAATGGAAGCCTGCCCCTACCCCAAGGCAGCCTGGCTGGAAAGAAAGCCCCTCAGAGCTGCACAATTGTTCCTTGTTTCTGCAGTCTCTGGGCCGTGGATGGGTAAGACATCTGGAATGTAGTGGCCTAAGGGTTTCCCCAGCACCCACTACTGGACTCATCTGATGTCAGTGCTCCAGAGAGAAGTCCCAACAGAACCCTGAGCTTTCAAGGGCAACTAAGGCCAATGAACCCTTGTACAGGGCAACATGCCAGTGGAGCTCTGCCACCGGGCAGCGAGGGCCATAACTGGACGCGCTCCTGCACAGCTGGCTGGGTGAAGGACATGAGGAAGAAGTGGTGGAGAATGGACTCTGGGCACCAGGGAGATGCTAACGATGTTCAGACAAGCTCTCCCTGGCCAGAATGCACAAGAGAACAAGGCAACCGAGTGCGTCTGACCGCTATCACATTCCGTCACAGGGACTGTGTCTGAGAGGTGTTGCTATAGTCATTAGAAAATCCAAGCAGGAGAGTCTAGACAAGCTCATATGAGTGATGAAAGGAACAGAGGGCAGACCTGGGAACTGGCAGGTTGGAGCTGTCCTTCTGTTCTGTGCCTCAGTGCTGCTTAGTCCTAACCTAGATGGGCTTTCAGGAGCAAGACAGGTGTGAAGAAATAGAATAAGCTGTGGAAAGACAAAAGAGTGGGCTTGTCCAGCTAGAAAACAAATGGGTAGAAAGAAGCCTGGCACACCACAGGTATTGGCATCAGCCAAGAATTTGAGTGGGGGAATCACAAAGCAGCACAATTTGAAAAACTGGCATCAAACTAGAAACCAGATTAGAAACTCAGGGCAAAGCCATCCAGTACCACATGGCCTGACTTGGGCTTCTTTCCCCATCTCCATCTGAAAGGCACTTTGGGCAAAAGTACCAGCCTGAGGACAAGAGTAAAAGACTCACAGCTGAGTCATCAACAGGAACAGGGCCTGTGGCACTCCTGTGGGCAGATGGTCTGCACTACCAGACACCAAGAACTTCCCAGGATATCAGAGACAGATTAAGGATGGCGATGCTCACTTTTGAGCCCCCCCTTATTCATGGTTTCACTTACTGCAGTCTCAGTTACCCATAGTCAACCGCAGGCCAAAACATTAAATGGAAAATTATAGAAATAATTTATCAGCTTTAAATAACTTTTATTATAGTTTATTATTATGATTGTTCTCTTATTATTACTATTAATCTTGTAGCGTGCCTAATTTATCAATTAAACTTTCTTATAGATGTGAATGTAGAGGAAAAACCTGGTGTGTATCCATACATATATGATTCGGTACTGTCCACAGTTTCACTGAAGGTCTTGGAGCGCATTCCCTGTGGCTACAGGGCACCTATTAGATTCAAAAGGCACTATTTTCAGACACCATTCTAAGTGATTTTATGTCTTGATTCATTCTATCCTCAGAACACCCTTATGAGTAAAGCATTAATATTATTCTCATTTTAAAGATAAGGAAAGTGAGGCCCCAAGAAAGTAAGTAATTTGCCCCAGGTCACTCAGCCAAGTAAAAGCAGCAGAGTCAGGATTTGACCCAAGCAGTCTAGATCAAGTCCGCATGCCACCCAACATGTTACAAGGCGTTGACAACACACACAGCCATATGCCATTCCTGAGTTCTGGGCCCTTCTACCTATGCGGCCTTCCTCCTCCACTGCACCCCTACCCCCCAAATGAACTAAGAATAGTTCCTCCAGCCCAAACCAGCCCTTTCACCCAACTCCTGCTTGCCAAGCATCTGTGCCTACGGCAACAGTATGAGCTGTAGACTGGGGATTCTACAGAGTATGGGTGGGAGAAAGGGTAGGGACCCTTTCTGGGATGGTTCCCCCTTTTAGAAACACAAAGAAGAGCCCTGAATGCCAGTAGTTGAAGAAAGAAAGGGGGTCCTGATTTAAGCAGGAACTCAGCCTCCCCTCCCCAAAGACCAAGTCCTCTGGTTTGAAGCCCTCCTTCCCCTGGGCAGAGAAGGTGAGGGCTACTAGAAAGACTGGACGCTAATGGCAGAAATGCTTTAGAGGGATCTGGGAGAACAGGACAACCCCGTCTAGACTCGGCAGCGTGTGTATGCACAGCAGGCAGGCCATTCCCAAGTGAGGAGTCCAGCCACAGAGCCCAGCTCTGCGGTTCTCTTTCCCGGGTAGAGGCCAAGTAATGATGGGTGGAGGCAAGGAGCAATAAAGCAGCCCTGGGAGAGGAATGCGGACAGGCATCTGTGGGCCTGCACAGGGTGGTTCACCTCCCACGAGGTGGGGTGGGGTGGTCACGCTGGCACCCCTCACCTTCTCCAACCCTCACAGTCTCACTGAAGTAAGAAATTCCTGTCATTAGCTGCAAATCCTGAAGCCAGGATCTCAGGCTGCCGGGCAGTGGGGGCTCTGCCAGACAAAGCCAAGAGCTAAGGGGAACAGGGAGGTTTGCTGGTCACTGGATTCCAGGAAGATAGACCACAGCAGTCCCCCCCAAGCTTCTCAGGCCACAGGCCCAGTTTCCCTCTTGCCACTATTGATCTTGATGCATGTCCAAGTGAGTGGGGACTCAACCTCACCCTGCGCCTGTGTCCTTTAGGTAACCTAGACGCCTGCTGAGGAAGATGCAAGGCTGTGCCAGGCTCACACAGGCTGGGTGTCCCAGTGCCTGGAGTGCCAGGCACACAGACTGCCACAGCCTGGACAGCTCCGGGGAGGGCGAGGTGGAAGATGCCAGCCCAGGAAGGGCTTCTGCAGTCAGCTCCACAGTGAAACCAGCCCACAAAGAAGGGACGCAGGAGGCAGGAGCCACTAGGAAGAACTCACACCGGAGATAGTATGTAACACGTCGCCTCACCATGCCCCTGCAGAGTGCCACTGGGATCTCCAGATACTTTCCCCTTGAGGTGATGGGGCTGGGCATGAAACTGGGTGTCACGGAGAGTCATGACGAGCTCATGCTGCCTGATGGTGCTGTCACCGCTTGGCCTCTAGCCCATGCCAGCCAGGGCCAAGATCTAGCCTTTTGCAGATGCCTGCAGTTCTGGTGAAAGCACAGGCCTTTTGATCCCAGGGCCGGCACTTTTGGCCTTTTTCCTTTGCAGACAAGATCACAGTGTGACATGGAACAGGTGCTCCTTGGGGCTTCCTGACATCAGCCCAGACAGAGGCTGGGATACTCACACCTGTCTTTCCCTACACCCCTGAGCCATTCCTCCCTACCTCACCTTCAGCCCTTTCTAAGCCTCAGAGCCGGGGGACAGCCTCCTAGTCATACTGGAAGTGCCTTGGGGAAAATACTGCCCCCCACCCCCATCATGTGCAGCCTGCTTGCCACAGGGCCTGGCAGTGAGAGAAGCTGGGAAGGAAGAAGGGAGGAAGTGAGTCAGCTCCTTGAAGAAATGGGAATGGGAGGGAGGCACTCTCTGAAATGAGATCAGGGGGCAAAGGGCACAGGGGCCGGAAAGGTCACTAAGGGAGGAATCAGGCCCTGGAGGTATTGTGGAGCCCACAGGGTAGAGGACAGATGTGGGTGATAAATTCAGCAGTGCCACCTGATGCCATGGCTGAGTGACCCCTGTGGACCAGAGGACCTGGGTCGGGTGGCAGGCCCCACCTGAGGATGGAATCTGAGGCGGATCCCCTTCCTGATTCATGTCCTGGCGGGAAGGAGTGAAGCCTTGTGGGAAAGGGCCAGCCTCTGCTCTCCTCAGAGAGGTGGAGTCTTTATTTCTGAGGCTTCCTGCTGCCACTCCTAAGGCCTCACAGTTCCTGAAATCCAGGTTCTTCTTGACTGGGCCCAAGAGGGAGAGGGATGTTTATGCCTCCCAGTGGGGAATGGAAGTGAGCCTGGACCTCAAGAACAGAGCAGTCCCGCTGCCCTGGCCCCCATGTCTGCCCTCTCTGATGGCCTCTACCCATGTGGGAGCTGTCCCCAGGCTCCAGCTGGAATCCGTTGCTCTGACTGGGAAAGATCCTTGCCATGAACATTCCCAGCCTGCTGACATTCCAGCACGAAGGCAGCCCAGGGAAAGCAGCAGGAGGGAAGAGGAAGCCTGGAGCCCCAGGCCACATTCCAACCCCTCAGAGACCTGCAGCCAGTAAGACAGGCACATTCCTCCAGGGTCCCCTGGACTGGACACTGTATGGCCCCCGTGGAACCCTGAGTCTCCTCACCCAGTCTGGCGCCTTTGTGGGAAGTCCCATGCACGGGCATGAGCAGGCTGTCTCTGGGACCCTCCCTCCCCTGGCTCCTGCTCCCAGATGCCTGCAGAGCCTGCCTCCCCTGCCCTCCCGTGAGAGATGCCAAGTCCCTGAGCACACATGAGAGAATCAGAGGGTGAGGGCAAGGGATGGTAATGTGCTGCAGACAAGTCACCATGGCCCATCAGTGGGGAGAGGTCCAGGAACCAAAACTGAGCTAAATTAAGAAGAGAATGAGAAATCAGTTTCGTTAGAGAACCGTCTTCCTCTCTCCAACAAATATCCACTGCTCTCGTGAAGTGCTCCGGCATTGGAGAAATGATCGAATAACTAATTAATCACAACTGCAATGGGTGCCATGAAAGGAAAGGATGGGTGCTGCCAGAGTGGGACCTGACATGGTCTGAGGGAATCAGAGAAGCTGTCCCCGGGGACAATGTGTGTGAGTGTATGTAGTGGACAGGGAAAAGCACTACCGACCAGAGGAATGGCAGGGTTTCCATGGGGGAAGCCGAAGAGGACTTGGCCGTGACACCCACTACCTGCAAGGCCCTCTGCTGGCCTTTCTCCTCTGCCTTTCCCCACAGTGCACGCAGAGGAACAACAGCGCACGGCCTTGTACAATGCAGAGGAGCCTGCCACAGTTGTGGAGGTGACACTCCAAGGATCTTGCCACCCCAAGTGCCACAGAAATCATGCCAGGATGGCCAAAAGATGAGAGTGGTGATGACTCTGCCTCCTGGATGTAGGATCTAGCAGGCAAGTTGTGTTAGGGGCCACTATGTGTCCAGCCCTGCAGGACCACATTTGAACCTGCCAAGATACCTACACCTACCCTGTCCCTTCTTGAGGTTTCCCTTAGCCATCCTTTCTGCCATCCCCCACCAGATGGAATCCTACTTCCTGCCACTTGGGTTCACTTCCTCTGGCTGACCCCAGAAGATATTGAGAGCACTGTTGTTGTTGTTATGTACCTTCGAGTCGGTATCCGACTCATAGCGGCCCTACATACAACAGGCGAAACACTACTGTCAGTGCTTCTCTACTGTTCATAGGGTTTTCAATGGCAAATTGTTTTTTGGGAGTGAGTTGCCAGGTCCATCTCCCAAACCTATAGCACCTGGTGTTCCCAGGCAGTTTCCCATCCAAGTACTAACCAGGCCCGACCCTGCTTAGCTTCCGAGATGTGACAGGATCGGATGCCACAGGGCTACAGCTGCAGGCATTGAGAGCACTGGTCATACCTTTTTGCATGACACTGTCCACAGAGCAAGAGAGGCAGGTCAGCCTTGGCTTTCCTGTCCCTTCTGGAGGGAAGAATAGGAGATAAGGCTTTTAGGCTTCTGGATCAGAAAGGCCCAGGTCTGCTTTGGGCAATTGATTAATAAAGCTGTCCACACACTCCCTTTCCCTATGCCATCTGACATATTAGTTAAGAGTGGATGGCCTGAGTTCAAATCCTAACGAGTCACTTCATAGCTGTGCAACTTGCTTAAATTTAATTTGCAATCCAGTCATCTGTAAATCAGTTTCCTTATCTGTAAAAGAGATCATTACAATGTCCACATCAAAGGGCTGTTGGGAAAATTAAATGAGTTAATTTGGAACATCTAGAACAGTGTCAGACACCCTGAATGCTCACCAGGAGCCCCAGCTTCCGCAGCTCTTCTGTTCAGCAGAATCTTAACCAAATCTGGTCAACACCACTTGGGGAGCATGTCTGCCCTCCACACTGGACTGGACACCACACAGAAGCCTTACACTCTGCCGTGGCCAGAGTCTATGCAGAGCCTGCAGGGTTGGGCTGTGCCAGGGCACAGCACCATGCCCTGATTCTGAGGGACATATGGCAGGAGATTAAGGGAGCCAGAGTGGTGACCCAGGTCCAAGAAAATAGCTTCCCAACCAAACTACAGCCAACAACTGAAAAAATAAGCTGCCCCAACACTGTCCCCTGTATTTAACAGAACAGAAGCTGCTGCCAAACACCATGTAGGACTCTGGAGTTGGCCATCCCCCCAACACTGCACAGCGGGCTTGGGGGGCTAATGAAAACGCTACTGCTTCGCAGTGCCTGTCTGTCACACTGGGCACCCACAGTGCTGCCGGACGCCTGGGGCACGTCCATACTGCTGTCCAGGACTGACAATGGAGGCGCCAGTCACCCTGCCCAGGCAGCAGGGGAGCCCCCACCTCAAGTGGATCACAGGGTCCCCCCCCCCCAAGGCTGCCTTCCACCCAGGCTGCACAAGGACAGTCTAGCAGCCCAGTGCAACGGGGTGGCAGGAACCCTGCTGGCAGGCAGAGCGCGTGCTTGTGGTTTCTGGGAAACGCTGTAGAGATTTGCAGCATTTTTAAAATACTTGTGTTCCCACCCGCCACACACACCCCCTTTACCCCACTCCCCAGCCACCCCAGCCAGGGTGTTTGCCTATCTGGTATTTTCCAGAGCCATTTCAATGTAAATAAAATAGATTAGAAGGAAGCAGAGGACAGAGGGCAGGGTGGCTGAGGGGGTTCAGAGAAGGCCTGAGGGGTTCTGGCCAGGCAAGAAGACCTTTAGGACTCTGCCCCGGTGCCAGGGTCCCAAGCAGCGCCTTCAAAAACAACCAATGGCCAGAACATGTACCCACACTCAGTTCAATGCGGTCTGGGCTCTGTGCCCACCACCCACAGGCTGGGTGACCAGAGCACTCTGGAGCTGCTATTCTAGCATCTCACAGGGAAAAAGGCAGAAGGGAGCCTTCCAGGACAGAGAAGAGAATGCCCGGTAAAACAGAAGTGACCTAGCCCACTGCTCTGACCTGCTGGCCCCCTACGCCCCACTAGCTAGGACAGATAACTCCCCAAATGCTCCCAAAGACCTTCCACCCACCTCTTCTTGCCCCCTTAACACCTGCCCACTGGCCCCTCATTACCAAAAGGACTTAGTTTGGGCTCTACAGTGAACCCTGAGCCAGGCCCTCCTGTGGAAAGACTATGAAGCCAGAGGTGCCTGAAGCTTTGGCACAAAATGAAATAAAAATTTCCTGTTTAAAACGAAAACAAAACAAAAACCCCTCCAAGGATCATCTGGAGTAAAATTAGGAACAGAAGAACTGTAGAACACTGAGCCCCAGCTGCTCCACCACCACCCACAGCCCCTAGGAAAGGCCAGGGCTCAGACGCCAGCCTAGAGGACCTGGAAGCAGTTTGACTTCCAGGCTCTCCATGGACTCATGGAGGTCCCACTCCTGGCAGCACCTACAAGTAGGAGCCCTGGGGACAAGGTTGAAAAGGCTTTATACTGCTTCCACCCAGGGCTTCTATGATGAAGGGGCTCTCCTGCTCTCTCCCAAGCACAGGCAAACCTGACTGGTAGGTCTGCAGGGCCACTGGTGACCCAGCTGGCTGGGCTGTAAAAAGCTGAAAAGGATATGGAGCCCCCAGCATCCCCTCTCTTCCTTCAATTGACTGTTGTGGTCTGCCGCGGAGTTGCATCCCAGCCCTCCTGTCTTAAAGGATAGAGCTAAAGAGGAAGTTTACACAAGAGCCTGGAGTGTGCCCATTGGAAAGAAAATCTTTCCAGGAATAAAGATGGGACAGCATCAAGAAGCTGCAAAATTACCCTTCCCGGACAGCTTCACCAACCGGGCAGAGGGGAGGGAATTAATCTTCCTCAGCAGTTACCACCTGCCAAAGCCTCACAAAAGTGATCTTGCCTACTGCATAAACATGCTTATCTTATACAAAGACTTGCAGAGTACAGGACACAAAATAAATCTCCTTTTAGCCTCCAAATACTATCCTTCTCAAAGATACCTGGAGTGAGTTTGTTGGGTATGCATCCTTCCCCAATTTAAATTTCTCAAACTCTGGGAGTAGACAATAGGTCCACTTAACAGAGATCAAGGATCACTTCTGCTAGGAGGCCTCTCCTGAGCACCACCACACCCCATCCCTGGGGCAGAACTGGCTACTTTCAGCTTCCTGTCTCACTGAGTAAGTGCCTAGCCTTCTGTGATAGCTATGGTGCCTGGCTGTATGTCTTCACTTAGGTCTGTGCTTCCTCAAGGAAAGATCACAGTTTATTTATTTAACTCCCCCCCAGTGCCCAGCACAGTGCCTGGTCCTTCGGCAGACTCCATTAACTAAGTACTTATTGAGAGAATGAGAACGTGGAGACTCAGAAAGGTTTGGGCAACTTTGGTAAAACCCAAACCCAGGTTTTCCTGGCTCCAAAGCCATGTTCCTTCCATCATAACCCAGCTAGGCTTATCCAAGCCCAGCAGAAACACCCTATCCTCCCAGAAACTCTGCTTATCCCTCAGGATAGGCTCACTGAGGATAAAACAGCCTCCTACTTTCCTAGGCCCTCGGCCTCACCCTGGCCTCTTGTGCCTCCTCAGTGGCCTTGACTTTCCCACCCAGACTCATGGAGCTGAAGGGTCACTTTCCATCCAGCTGGGTTTTAAGATCGTCATTTCTTCCAATACCTCCATAACCTCACCAGACTCAGGGAACACTTGGCCTTAGGCAAACATAGGGGATCAGAACATAGATTCCTTCCACTCCACAAACTCTCCCTGGAATCAAGGAAAGGAATGTCTTCCCCCAAGCTGGTGGTCACACTTGACCCTCATCACCCTCAGCCCCTACACCAGTCAGTCACCAAGACTAAACACCTGCTTCAGTGGCTCAAGTTTGATACTTCTGCCGAACGCTGCTGCTTCTACACAGGTCAAAACCTCCATCCACTCTACTAGGACTACTTTAAGAGCTCCCCCATGAGTCTCCCACAGCAACCCCCACTACATCTCTAAGCACTCTCCAGAAGCCGCCAGAGATACTCTAAGCTCTCTCACCGCCACTCCCTGCAAGATGGTTTCATTGCCCTTCTGTTAAAGGTCCCATTCCCTATATGGCCTATGGGGGTCTAGGCAGTCTGACCAGTGCTTCCCTCTCCTCTCGCTTCTCTTAGCACTCTACCCCCTCACACTGTCCCCCAGCCTTGTCCCCAAATATGTCATTCTCTCTCCAACCTCTAGGGCTTGGCATGAGTCTATCAGAGCCTTCCTCTTCCTCCTGCCACTCATCTACACAGATATCAGCGTTTGCTGACATACCCCCAAGACCATATTTGAAGCCCCTCTTCTGTGCTCCCAAACACCCAGGACTGGCCCGTCACCAGCTTTTCCAACTGCAATGTCACTGTCTTCCACTAGACTATATATTTTTTGGTGCTGGGGTGATGTGTTGCTCACTGCTAGACCAGGACCTAGTACACAATAAGTGCTCAATAAATGTTTATTTAATGGGTAGGCAGAAGGAAGGGTAGATGGCATAAGAGCTGCTTTTCTCTAGCCTGCCATAGCTCACCGCTACTCCCCACGGAACCTCGGCTAGCAGCTACAGAACACATGAAGAAGGTGTGAGCCGAGCATTCTGCACACACCACATGAAAGGGAAACCCAAGGGGCTGTCTCTCCCTAGGGCCTTCAGAACAGGCCATGGAGAGGAAGCATGGGACCTTGGCCCCATCTGCGTGCAGGAGAGAACAGATGGCTAGTCAGCTTCCCTGGAGCTCCCTGGGGACAGGCAATGTGTGGACACAGTTGATGGATGGCCTGACTGGCAGGGTGGCTGCCAGGAGCTGTCCCTGTGGGGCTACTATTGTCAGGGAACCCCACCCAGGAGTCTGCAGGAAGCAAGAAGACTATTTTCTTGGCACAGAGCTGAGATTGATGCCAAGAAAAGGAGTGGGAGTCAAAATGGGGAGGAAGAAGAGGAGACAGAGGCTGAGGGCCACAAGAGAGGTGGCAGACTCCCCACACGGGCTCTCAGGTCTGTCCCAGGAAGCTGGAAATGCTGGGCTCACCCTTCTCCTCCTTGTGTGTGGCATGAGTTCCCAGCGCCACCCAGGTGGGAAGGGTTTCAGGGCTTCCCTCAGCCCCGTGAGTCCTGTGCTGGGGGGTTGCTCTAGAAGATATGTGGGGATGGGGTTTTCTACTGTCCCCTGCCAGACCCACCAGGCTAAAGGCCTGGGGAAGAAGTCCTCTGGGCACCACCTAGGCTTGCCCTGTGGGCTGGAGTGAGCTAATACTTCGGGGATACCAGCTATAATGTGGACTCTGCCAACACCTCCGAGCTAAAGCATCCAGTTCCCCAGGGAAGGGGTACCAGCAGCTATTTGGGAAGGGACAATGACTGGGAAATGTGAGATGCCAGGATGATCTCTATGCTATAAAGAATAAACTCAACAGCATCTGGGATGCCAGGCCCAAGGCCCCAGAAGGCCTGGCTGTGGTTCAGCAGGGAACTGGCAACAATACCCTGGGGGACTCATGCTCTAAGAAGAAAATTCCATCTGTTAAAAGAAATGTTAGCTTGGGAGAAAGTAGACAGGCATGGCGGCATATTCCGGCCTATGGTTAGATAAACATGCCTTTCTTTGTCTTCCCTCTCTTAAGTTGTGATTCCTTGAGTTCAGCCTAACTTTGAGCACCTAACAGAGATGGTGCTCAATGTGTGTTTCTGGAATAAATGAGTCCAGGTCATTCCCTCGATTCCATGCAAGCTCTCTGCCACTCACTATCTGATACATGAACACAAAGTTGCCCAAACACAGCTAGCCCCAGGGTAAAGGCCTGGAATCCAAGTCCAGTGGATCCTACCATAGTCTGACCCTGCCACTCCCAGCCCCTTCCGGGCCCAAAATTGAGCAGCCCTCCTGAGCATCTACTTCCCCTCCCTGGGAGAAAGCTGGGAATAGGACTCTGCCTGCTTCCTTAGTACCTCCTCCCCTTTCTGACTTTGACACATCTGGCTGGTCACTTAGTGATGAAAGGGCCCAGGCAGGTTGTGCACTGCTCAGGCTGCAGGGCCCAGATCTGGACAGTCCTAAAATGCACATCAGGGAGGGAGGGATGGCCAGAGGTCAACCTGTCCTTCATGTGCTACCTCCAGGCAGGACATTCCAAACTATGTCACTCCTCTATCAAAAGACCCCTGGGGTTAGAGGTCTTGATCCTCCATAAAGACATGCCCACACATCTGGTCTACATCTCTTCTGTTCCTATGCCTTCCACTGTGGTTTTATGTGGGCAGGATCACACTTGGGGTCCCAGGTGTAGTCAGGCAATGCTGTCTCTGTAGGTTTGATCTCTGTTGCTTTCCTAGAGCCTGGTTTTCTTTCTTCCGAGAGAGAGTAATAAAGACTCTTGGTGTCCAAGTGATCTTTATAAACCAGATGCAGTCACTCCCCTCCCTCAAATCCTTCAATGGTCCCATTTCACTAGACAAAATCTAAGCTCCAACCACGATTTACATGCTCCTTCATGATGTGACTCCTACTATCTCTGAAACTTCACTTCGTATTCAATGCCTCCCTCACTTAGGGGCAAGAGGAAGCCCTGGCAGAGGTCATCTTCCTCAGAGCTGTAACTATGACAGCTATACACACCAGATGTTCCATGACAGGCCTGATTTGAAATCATTTGTCATGTTTTTTCCATCTCCAAGATCTAAATAGCATGGAATTCCTATACGTTGGTGTCCATGTCATCTCTCATATCTGGAAGTGGCACCTGTTAGCCTCCCTGCCCCAATTTAGTACTCAGGAAATATGGTGCACAAACCCCTAACCCATCCTTATACCATGAAGCCAAACACCTTTTGGGCAATTACCACCATCAGACACCTCCCGAGGGCTCCAGAGATGCAGATGATGTTTAGGTAGAACCTAGTCTTGTCTAGAACCCTTGAGAAAGGCATTATGTTGAACTGAGTCAAGTTAATCCAACAGAAAACTGGCAGAAAACATTAGACCATAGGCCCACCTTAGCTACTGAGAACTCTACCCCAGGGAACCTTTGGAGACTTGTCCTCAGCTCCTTGACAAGGTGCAGAGACAAAGTGTGATTCCTCTTCTGAGGTTGCTCCTCCTGAAGGACCCATGGAATGGTACAGCTCCGCCAATTCCACGTTCTCTAGGCCTGGGTACCCCAGTCCCCCACCTAAATACAACAGCAAGTAATGCTCAAATTCCCAATCCCTGCTCACCCCTGGTACCCAGGGAAGCACTCACATCAGCTGGCTCCCTGCGGTGTCCCTCGCCGCTCCACAGCCAGCTCCGGCTCAGCTCACTGAGCTCTGGGATGGGTTGCACCTTGAGCCGCACACTGTCCCCAGACTGCCGGATCATCTCCACAATCTCATCCCTGGATTTGCTCTCCACATTGTGTCCATTAATCTCCACCAGTCGATCTCCTGGCACCAGCCCCAGCGCCAGGTCCTTGGTGCCTGCACCTGGCTCAGCAAAGTGAACCACCCGCCGATAGGCCTGGCCTTCCGGACCCCGATCGAGCATGGTTGTGCGTCTCAGGGAGAAGCCAAAGTCTCCAGTGGGTCGTCGTTGCAGCTCCAGCTCCCGGAGGGCAGGGGGTGGTGGGGGTACCACGGGAGGAAGGCGCAGGTCGGCTGGGAACCTTTTAGTCACCAGCTCAGGGACTCGAGACCTGGGCCCTGATCGAGAGATGCCTGGGCCAGCATGCTGCATCAGCTGTCCCTCTAGCGTCCTCACCTCCACCTGTGGGGATGGGGCTGCAGAGTGCTCGGAGGGGGTCGAGGTTTCTGAGGCACTCTCATCCCGACTACGCTGGGAGAAGGAGAACCGCTTGACAATCATCTGTGAATTCTGCTTGGCCAGTGAGCCAAACTTGGCTGCTCGCTGCAGCACAGAGCCCCGGAAGCTGCCTTCCTCACCCTTGAGGTCATCACTAGAGCTGGCTGTGCTCAGGTGGCCTGAGTCCAGGATGATGCTTCCCCGGTTGCTGTCGGAGTCGATGTCAGTCAGGTGCAGGTCAGAGCCACTGGCCACCTTGATGGGGATGGGGTTGGAGATTTCCAGGCGCGTCTTGGATTCACGCTTGGAGGAACGGTTCAGGTTGAAGAAGCCCCGGCGCAGACTCATCTCCTCCAGGCTCCGCAACTCTGCTGCTGACATCCGTTCCTTCTTCTCCTTTTTCTCCTTCTTCTCCTTCCGCCCACCATCTTTGTCTTTATCTTTCTTCATTAGGTTAAACATAATGGGGGTACTGTTTTGAGGGGCTGCACCCCCACAGGATTATGAGTGCCTAGCACAGGGTGTTTGGACCCCACCTTGCTGCTGCAAACAGAAACATACAGAGAAAAAAAGGTTATTCATGCACAGCTTCTTCTTGTGTCTTCAGTCCAGACATAGCCAACAGATAGATCATTGAGTGCTAATTATGTACTAGGCTCTCTCCTTTAAACAATACTATCTCAGTTCATTGTATCCTTTAGCCCAAGATGTAGATATGCCTAGAGAGAACTGACCTGCTGGCAAGAGGAAACCCCAAGCCAGCCTGGAACCCAACTTAAGATTCAAACAAAAGGAAATGAAAAAGGACCCTACAGCCTCCCCCCAGCCACGTCCACTGAAGCAATGCCTGTCATCCCTAGAACTGCAGCCTTAGCCGCTGCCTCACAGAAGAACTTGGAGGATCCAACATTTATGTAATGATGTTCTCTTGCCAGGCCTGGCGCCAGACCCTTCACACACATTATCCCACCAACCCCCAGCATTCTTGCAATGTACCTATCATCATCTCTGCTGTACAAATAAGAAAAAAGGAGCTCAGGAAGGTAAGGATGCCACTCAACTAATAAACAGCAATGATGAATTTCAATGGCAAATGTTGTGTCTTGTTTAGGGCCCAGGTGCCCAAAGTGAAGCAGGGAGGGAAGGAAGGGGAAGTTCCAGACTGCACAGAGGACAGACAGCTGCAAGGTGGGGGCGGGGTAGGGTCTGCTGGATAAACAGGATCCTGAAAAACTCACATCCTTTTCCCCAGACCAACACCTAAATATAGCCTCAGGAAGAAAGTTGTGGTGGCCTGAGAGAAAAACCTTAGCTCCAGGACATGTGCACCTATAGCCCCAACACAGCCTCGCCCTCACCCTAACACACACGCAACTGGTGACTGAGAAAAACTTGGTGGAGGTGGAGCTCAGAGAGCCTTTCTTGTTCTAACTAGCAGGAAACAAGAAGCTGAAGTGGGTCATACCGTCTAATTAGAAATTGAATGTAAGATTTTCTCTCTCCATGAAAGCCTCCCCCTTTGAGTTCCAGACAGAGGATCTATAAGCTTACTCCCTCCAGCAATGGCCTCTTGCCAGGCTCTGGACAGGCATTTCCTCTCTGTATCCCATTCCTACAACCAAGTGGGGCCCTCCAGGATCCCCACTCCGCTGAGAAGGATCCCATACTAACAACAACTCAGGTAAGAGGCCCAGGAGGGCATAAAGACCAGGAACTTCCAAGCACCCTGGTGCACTGGCTTTTTGCTCCCCGCTCTGCTCATCAACCTGACTATATGATTCCTGGCAGATCAATATATTTTCTTTCTAAAGCAGCACTGTCCCCAAGCAATACAATTCAAGTCATATTTGTAATTTTTAATTTTCTAGGGCCATTTGAAAAAAGATAAAGATGGTTGTGCATGCCTGCAATTCCAACTACTTGGAACTCTGAGGAAGGAAGATCTCAAGTTCAAGGCCAGCCCAGACAACAGGGAGTCCACCTTCTCAGAAACAAACAAAATAAAGGTGAAATTAATGTTGATAATAGGGGCTGGGGATATAGCTCAGTGGTAGAGTGCTTGCTTAGTATGCACTAAGGCCCTGGGTTTGATCACCAGCACCAGAAAATAAAAGAATTCAAACCATTGTCATCTTGACATAATCTATATTAAAATAGAGATAGTTTACATTCTGTTTTCCACATTAAGTCTTTGAAATCCAGTATGTTTTTATTTTTGTTGTTGTTGTTATGGTGGTGGTGGTGGTTGTTTTGCAGTACTAAAGAGTTCGACCCAGGACTTTGTGCATGCTAAGCAAGTGCTCTACCACTGAGCTGCATCCTCAGCTTTTTCATTTTTTATTTCCAGATAGGGCCTTGCTAAATTACTCAGGCTGATCTTCATGCCTCAGCCTCCTGAGTTGCTGGAATTGCAAACAGGTGACACAGTGCCTGGCTCCAGTATGTATTTTACCCTTAGAGCATATTTCAATTCAGACTAACCACATTTCAAGTGTGCAACATCCTTGTGGGGCTATTGGATTGGACAGTGTAATTCTGAACAACTCTTTAGTTGCACAGCACATCCAAAGAGGTAGGAAATCTGGCCAGGTCACTAGCTCCTTGTGGGCATAGCAAGAATCTCTTTCTCTCTCTGACCTTAGTTTTTACTTGTAAAACAAAGTTCCCTCTGAACTTGTTGATTGTAAATGTTCCATGAACAGTCCCTGGAAATTGGAAGATAGGAGTAGGGGAGTGCCTAACAGGTGGTATCCTCTCTTCAGGACTCTGCTATGACTGGGGGGTCTCCCTCTCCTCCTAAATGCTGATGGGAATGTGGTATAGATCCATCCATCCCATATCAGGATGTGGGATCTTTGGCACACTGTCTTAAAGGGCTGGTTTAGAAGATGGCTCTGGGGGAAATTAAAAAAAAAAACAAAACCCTTCAAGACTTAGAGAGGACAAACAAGAGTATCTCAGGCTTAGCCCAACCACAGAGAACCCAACTGTCTACCATGCTGTCCTCTCAAGACACTTGATTCTCAATGTCCAGTCCTTACCAAATCCTGGCTCTTTGCTAGAAGTTAGATAGCTGAGCAATATCAATGCAAAATTGCCTCCGAATTCTAGAATCTTTGAGCTGGAAGCATTCCTTAAAAATAATTTCATGTAAATCCCTGTCTCAGCACAAGCTTGCCTGTCACTGCCACTGCAGCAGGCAGGAACAACAGACAGTCACAGCAGCAGCATGGGAGATGGAGCTGGCTGGAAATTTTAGGAGATCCTGTACCCAGGCCTGGCTCTGCCAACAAATTGCTGGGGGACCTTGAGCCTATCACTTTGCTCAAGGTTGAACTAGATGATCTAGGCTGATTCTAGCTCTAAAATTCCAACTATTCAAGTCTCTTGTGGACACAGGTTAGTTATTAACTTTCTGTCAAAAACACCCTCCTCATCCCAACCCTGGGGCCTTCAGAGACTGAGTCATGTCAGTCACCACCTTTGTTCTGCCACTGTTACCTGCCCAGCTCACAAAGGACCCCTTCCCCACTGAGCCACAGGTCTGGAGCTACCTGGCTGCCTGGAGCCTCCCCTTCCAGGACCAGGTTTACAGTACAGCTGCAGGGGAGCTGGGCTCCAGCACCTTCTTCTAGGCCTTGGACTTACCAATATCTCCTATCCTCAGGTCCAAAGGCTCCAGCAGCTCTGAAACCACCACCTCCCTCATCATTATTCCAGGCTGCAGTTTCTACCCATCTCTCCTTTTACCCTCTCCCTTCACACTAGTGAAGGTAAGCTTGCAATCTTTCTGGCCTCTTTCTCCATCTCCTCCCCACCCCACTCCAGGAAGCCTTTCCTAATTTTAACTGGAGGAAAAGTATGTACATAAATTAGGGTGTGTGCCTAAATTATTTTGCCCTTCCTATCTCCACCCCTACATGTCTGTCAGCTTGTCTTGCTGTGGGGGCTTGCATTTTGCTGTGATGCTGAAACCTATGCCACCAGTATTTCAGATACCTGCAGGGCCACCCATGGTGGGCAGGTTTCAGCTGAGCTTCCACACTAAAACAGACTAGGGAGAAGGACCCAGCAAGCCCACTCCCGAAACAATTAGCCATTGAAAACCCGTGAATAGCAGGGAAGCACTGTCAAATATGGTGCCAGAAAATGATCCCCCTTGGAAGGCATTCAAGAAACGGCTGGGGAAGAGTTGCCTTCTCAAAGTAGTTGTTATTGTTGTTGTTAGGTGCCGTTGAGTCGGTATCCGACTCATAGCGACCCTCATAGGGTTTTCAATGGCTGACTTTTGGGATTGCCTTGGGAGTGGATTGCCAGGCCCTTCTCCCATTTTTGCAGTGCTGGGAATTGAACTCGGGTCCTCAGAGGCTGCAGCGCAGCACTCTACCAACTGAGCTAAAGTCAATCTTAATGATGGGAATGGAGCAGAGCCATGGGGACCTCCATTTACTGATGTGGCACAACTCAGAATGAGAAGAAACAGTAGCTATAACATTGGACTCAAGCATAAAGATTGTATATATGGCACAGTGTCGTGTAGTGTTTTATTCTATTGTACATATGGTCACTCTGGGTTGACTCCAACTTAATTGCACCTAACAATGACAGTAACAACCTATTTCCAAAATCAAAACAAAGTACAATCTGCCAACTTAGATGCTTTATCACTTTAAGACAGTGAGCATTGTGAAGGTAAAGACCAAATGCATTTGTCCCACCACAAGAATGAATACACAGTTTACATGGAAGACTACTCAGCAATAAAAAGGAAACAACTACCAATACACACAACAATAAGAATGAATCTCAAAAACATGTAAAGTGAGAAAACATCCACTGGCAAAAGAGAAAATAATGATATGATTCTATTTATGTTGTTGTTCTTGTTAGGTGTGCCAAGTAGGTGTCTGACTCATAGCAACCCTATGTACAACAGATGAAACACTGCTCAACATTGTGCCATGGCTGGCACTATTGTCAGTGCTTCTCTGCTATTCATGGGGTTTTCAATGGCTGATTATTTTTTGGGAGTGGGCTGCCAGGTCCTCCTCCCAAGCCTACAGCATCTGGTGTTCCCAGGCGGTCTCCCATCCAAGTACAAACCAGGCCCAACCCTGCTTAGCTTCCAAGATCAGATAGGATCAGGTGCCTCAGTGGTATGGTGACAGGCAATTCTATTTATATGAAGTTCTAATACTGGCAAAACTAATGTATGGTGAAAAAAAGTCATAGCAATGGTTACCCTTGGGGGTTGTTGTTGTTAGGTGCCATCAAGTCAGTATCCAACTCATAGCGACCCTCATAGGGTTTTCAATGGCTGTTTCGGGATTGCCTTGGGAGTGGATTGCCAGGCCCTTCTCCCATTTTGGGGGTGCTGGGAATTGAACTCTGGTCCTCAGAGACTGCAGCGCAGCACTCTACCAACTGAGCTAAATCCCAGCCACCCTTGGGGGTAGGAGTGGGAAATGCATAAGAAAGGGCATGAGAGAACTTTCTAGGGTGATATTCATGTCTTGTATGTTGACAGAAGTTAGAGTTAACAAATACATGCATTTGTCAACTGTCACCAAAGAGTGTGCATAAAACTTGTGCATTGTGTAAATATTTACTCAAAAAAAGTTGGGCATGGTGGCACGTGCCTGTTACCTCTGTAATCCCAGCCCCTCGAGAGGCTGAGGCAGGAGGATCTTGAGTTTGAGGCCAGAGATAGCCTATATAACTTAGGGAAGCCCTGTCTTAAAATAAAAAAGTGAAAAATCAGCTGGGTTTGCAACTCAGCGGTAAAGCACTTGCAAAGCATACATCAGGCCCTGGGTTAAGTCCCTCAGTATAGCAAAATAATAATAACAACATAAAATTTAAGATAACTTTGTGATGGATGGATCAAGAAATAAAAATGTGATAAAGAATTGTTGTTGTTAGGTGCTGTCAAGTCAGGTCTGACTCATAAAGACTCTGTGTACAATAGAATGAAACACTCCCCAACACTGCCATGTCTGGCACTATATCAGTGCTTCTGTGCCATTCATAGGATTTCCAATGGCTGATTGTTTCGGGATTGAGCTGCCTGATCCTTCTCCTGTTTTTGTGGTGCCAGGAATCAAATCCAAGGCCTCAGTGCACAGAGCAAGAACAGGGAAACATTAATTATAGAATCTAGAAGGTAGGGATGGCTGTAAAACTCTTTAACTTTTCTGAATGTTTGCAGATTTTTGTGAAAACATGTTGGAAAAAATATGTACTATCAACTACCTACTAAATGCCAGGGATGTAAAAGCAAATAAGCCTAATAAAAGAGCTCAGCCTTGAGACGTCAGGCCACAAACCTGGGGACAAAGCCAAGGTAATATCTATGCAGGCTTATGCAGGTCACTGAGGGCCACAGAATGCCTCCATTTCCTCATCTGTAAAATGGAGTTAATAACAGTATCTACTACAAAAGGAATGGGAATTCAATGAAATATATATCATTTAAAGTATATTATCTATTAGTTGATGAAAGTGTAACAAAAAATGATGTAGTAGCTGCATAATGGAAATGTTGTTGTTAGGTGCTGTCAAGTCGGGTCTGACTCATAGTGACCCTTATAGGGTTTTCAATGGCTGATTGTTTTGGGTTTGCCTCAGGAGTGGATTGCCATGTCCTTCTCCCATTTTTGTGGTGCTGGGAATCGAACCTGGGACCTCAGAGACTTCAGAGTGGCGCTCTACCAACTGAGCTAAATCCCAGTCCCATAATAGAAATAGTATAAGACTTACTACTCTGTATCCCACCAACATTTGTAAATAATGGATATATATATGTATGTGTATATATATGTGTGTGTGTATACGTATATAATCTACACTATATAATCTATTATATATGATTCACATATATGTACACATACACACATATATATGCCCTTCTTACAATGCCTAGCCTATGGTAAGCTCTCAAGAATTGTATCTAATAGTAGCAAGGTATATTCTTTGCCATCTAAATGGGATGGTAGAAAGAGTAAGAGAGTGTACATATGACTTTCAGCACAAGTGTGACTAGAATAAGTCCAGAACTTTGTATGTGGAAAGAAAAGCCCAAATTGGTGAAGGCAGTTCAGTGAGCATCTGGCCAAGCTGGATCACATTGGCTTGAGTTCACAGCCTTTTATAGCTACTGCCAAGGATACAGATAGACAATTGATAGATGTAGAAATACAGATGGCCAACAAACATGAACAGCCATTCACCTTTTGTAATGGTCACAGAGAGTGGGTGGGAGTGTTGCTTATTAGTAGAACACTTGCCTAACATGAATGAGGCCCTGGGTGTGATCCCCAAAACAGAAACTTAAAAAAACAAACAAACAAACAACAACAAAAAAAAAAAAAAAAAACAAAGGAAAGAAAGAAGAGAAAAGAAAAAGAAGGTATATTTGTATATTTGTATATACTGACATGGAAAAATTCTAGACTAAACCAGACACAGTGGTACACACCTGTAATCCTAGCAACCCAGGATGATGAGGCAGAAGGATTGTAGGTTAAGACAGAGGCAGACAAAACAACTTAACAAGATCCAGTGTCAAGATAAAAATTTTTTTTAAAAGGCAGAGGATATTGCTCAGTGGTAGAATGCTTGCCTAGTGCAAGGCCCTGAGATCGATCTCCAGCACCACACACACACAAAAACTACACTAAGTTTACTAAGTGAAGCTGCTAGTTGCAAGATAGTATATATGCTAAAAATTTAAGAACCATATATATGTGTGTGAATACATGCATGTACATTACATATAATACTTGCATATCCATAGAAAAATGTGTGTTCTGGGGAGGAGATGGGATTTTATTTAATTAAATAATTTTTGCAGAACTTAGGGGTTGAACTCAGCCTTGCACATACTTTTCAAGTGCTCTACCATTGGGCTGCACTCCCAGTCCATGTTTTTTTTTTTCTTTTTTTTTTTAAATACTATTTAGAGACAGGGTCTTGTCTTGCTAAATTGTGCAGGTTGTCTCTAGTCTCAAACATGCAATCCTCCTGCGTCAGCCTCCTGAGTCTCAGTGATTACAGGCAGATGCCACCACACCTGACAAGGGAGATTTATTTTTCATCTATATGGTTTTAATTTTTTACAATGAGAATATTCAGCTGGTGTGTGTGTGTGTGTGTGTGTATTTAAGCCTAGGGGCTTTGAGTAATGGTAGAATTATGTGCAATCTTCTGCTTTCTCCATGCTATTTCCTACAGGAAAAAATTAATGTTTACATTAAATGATATTTTAATGTAACTTTTTTTTTTTTTGAGACAGAGTCTGTGTGTGTAGTTCAGGCTGGTCTCAAACTCAAGATTCCCCTGCCTCTGCCTCCTGAGTGCTGGGATTACAAGCATCTGGCACCGCACTGGCTCACATTTCTCTCTCTCTCTCTCTCTCTCTTTCCCACTCTTACTGTCCACACACATACACACACACAACAAACTTTTACGAAAGGCCTGCAAGGCTGGGGATGCTCAGTGGTAGAGTGATTGCCTAGCATCTGCAAGGCCCTGGGTTCGATCCTCAGCAATGCTAAATAAAATAAGTCTGCTGTGGTGGCACTCGCCTGCAATCCCAGGAGACAGGAGACCAGGAGACGGGAGGGTAAGGCAGAAGGATTAAAAGTAAAAAAAAAAAAAAAAAAAAAAAAAAAAAAAAAAAAAAAAAAAAAAAAAAAAAAAAAAAAAAAAAAAAAAAAAAAAAAAAAAAAAAAAAAAAAAAAAAAGAAAAAGTATTGACAAAATAGTGAGCAACCCATTAGCATCAAAGCTGTAAACGTGGTTTGCAATGGTCAGTTTATGCTTGCCTTCCTGTCTTCAAAAAGTTTAAGGACCTGGTTAAAAGAGTCCCCGTTGGTGTCTTGTGGTTTTAAGTTTTAAGTAGGGGCAGATTTAAATGGGTCACCCTGCAGCTGGCAAAGCAGCAACCCCAGGAAATGGAAACTACAGTAACATTAACATCCCAAAACAAGGGCACCCAGTCTTGGAAGTTTGCTGTGGGTGGAAACTTAGGTCAGTCCCCTACCCCCAATCCCAGACCACACTCATAAATAAATACAAAGGAAATACTTTCCCGAGAGAGCCGGCCTCTCACCCTTGGCCTCCGACCTCCCAGAGCGGCCGTTCCCCGCAGCCCCAGGCCTCTGTCTCACCCCAGCCCCGCACCCGCACCCGGGAAGGCAAACGCGGCTGGGTGGGGTTCGTGTGGGGTCTGGCAGCACCTGAGCCGGACCTCCGGCGGCCCCCGGGTTGGGAGAGCGGCCGCGCCCGCTGCCTCCGGTTCTGCGGAACTCCCGCAGCGCCGCGTGATTCACGGCCAGGTCACACGGAGCTTATCTGGCTCCAGGTGTGCGCCCTCGCTCGGACTGCACGCTTCTCACATGACGTCAGCCGGCGGGCCCGCCCCGCAGCCTTCAGCATTTCCCCGCGGCCTCGCAGGCGCAGCCGCAGCCGTGCGGCGCCGCTCGCCGTGATACTGTCTCGCCTGGAACGCAGAAAGCCGCTGGCCCCGGGAGAACGAGAGTGGGAGAGCGTCTGCTCTCCCAGGTGCCGCCTCCGCCCGAGCCGGGCCCGCCCGCAGCCCAGCTCAGCCACTCTGCCCACACCACTCGCCCCCTTCGGTGTGACCTTGAGTACTTCTCGTCTCCTCTCTAGCCTCCACTATTCCTACTATAAAATCTCCAGGGGCCTGACAGTGCCGACTTGGGCCCCAAGCCTCTACTGGAGAGGTATTCTGCTATACCACATACTGCAGGCTTTAACCCAGCTCTGCCCCGATGGGCTGTGTGACCTTGAACTCATCTTCCAACATCTCTGAATGCCAGAGAATAGTAAAAAAATATCCCTAGTAAGTGAAGATGAAATACCTGAAGAGAGAACGGACCTTGAGCCCTATAAACTCACCAGTCCACAACATAAGCCACCATCCCTCTAAACTGTAATGTCAAGGGAATGTGGATAATTTATAAGCCACACAATTCTCACCTCCACAAAAGGCATAGGAGTGAAGGCGAGTGGAAGAAGTGGAGGCTCTCACCAAGTTATTGCCCCACTCCTACCAATCCAGTTCCTACCTCAATCCACTCCACCCCAGCAAACCAGAAGGAAAAAAGAAATGGTGAGGAGGGTGGGGATGTGTTGTGCAGATCTTAAAGCACCCCAGGGCCGAGGCCAATGCAGAATTTAAAAACTCCATCCAGCCCCTGTCCTGAGTCCTGTGGTGGAACCTGCCAACTGTCAAGTAGGGTCAAATTCATAGCAACCGTATGTACAACTGAATGAAACACTCCCCAGCACTGTGCCATACCTGGCACTTTGTCAATGCTGCTCTTTATTGTGTGGGACAGCTTCTGGAGTGAATTGCCATGTCCTTCTCCCATTTTTGCAGTGCTAGGGATGGAACATAGGGCCTCAGAGAGTACAGATCAGCACTCTACCAACTGAGCTAAACCCCAGCCCTGTAGCACACGGTGTGTCAAATCTTTAAATTAGCTGAGTGGAGTGGCACAGGCCTATAATCTCTGCTATATACAAGGCTGAGACAGGAGGATTGCTAGTTTGAGGCCTGCCTTGGCTACATAGCAAGTTCAAGGCCAGCCTGGGTAATTTACAGAGAGCTTATCTGAAAATGAAAATAAAAAAGGGCTGGGGACGTAGGTCAGTGGTAGAAGTCTTGCCTAGCATCAACCTCTTGGCTTTACCCACCATACCCAGGAAAGGCCTGGGACAGTCTGGGGCCCCGGGCCACCAGCAGGAGCCAGCTCACATGGATGCTCTTGTGGTGCCAACTCCAATGAGGGCATCTGGCTGGGGATAGACCTTTGGCTTGAAAGAGCAAGAATTGCCCTGCCACCCTGGAGACTTGTGACATACCAAGGCTGGATCAAGACTTCCTGAGTCACAACTCCCTGCTCCACCCCAGCAGGGTGGATTCTCCCTTTTATGTAAGCCCCAGTTCCACCCCACCCAATCCACCTTCAAGTACCTGCCCCTGGGGTCCCCAGGGTTCTCAGGCCCAATTTATAAAGACAAATGCTCCCTTAAATAAGCAGCCTCAAGTGGGGTCAGTGAAGGGGCTCCTGGCAACAGGCAGACCACCCAGATTGTCCAGGAGTGGGAAGGCAGGCGTTAGAAAGGACACAATCCACCTGAGGGCTTGGAGGAGAATCTGGGAAGGAGAGGAAGCCCTTGCATACACACTCTGGCACCGGAGCCAGGTCAGGAAAGAGTAAAGAAACTAGACATTCAGAGCTGCCAAGCACCTGGTCATCAATTGTCTAAAGTTCAAAGTTCCCAGAAAAAGTGACCACCAGCCTATGACCCATCTCACCTCCACCCTCCACTCCCATCTACAATCTCACTCCCCTAGTCCTACCAACAGCACAGCTCACCTCAAAGCCATTGTCTTCCTGAAATTGAGGCCCCACTCCCAGTGTCCGCAATCCCAAATGGAGAAACACACCTCCACCCAAGGCTATATATAACCAGTCAAGTCATGTCCAGCAACCGGGAGGATGTTTCCTGAAAAGTCTCATCACAAAAGGACAAAGGGGAAGCTGAGGAGGTGGCAGGACTTTGACAAAGAGCCAGCAAGGCTTGTCAGGAAGCCAGACACCTCAGGAGAGCAACTTTCAATATCCCCAAATAGAAAGTAGCCCCTGAACCAGAAAGGGTGGGGAATGGTTTCACCAGGCCCATTGCCATGACAACAGGACACCAACCTGCTCAAGGGCTCCAGATCCCTTAAGCATAAGGAAAGAAGCTTGAGTCAATGTCCTCTAGATTCTGTGTCTTCCTAGGGTGATCTTGCTTTCAGTCACTGGGGTGACCTTAACCTCTCTTCCTAGTGCACATTTCCTACAATTCTCCCTATAAGGGCACTTGCAGGGCCTCCTCAGCCACAGACATGCCAGGGACCCCAAGAGACAAAATGAACCCAATGCAAACAAGCGCTAGTCATTGGCAAGGTGAAGGGGGAAGGAACCTAATTCTATCATCTTGGGGGCCCATCTGAAGGTAGGAAGGTCCAAGCTAGGAGAGACTCTCCCAGGAAGTGCCTGTCTGTCCTCTCTACGCAAACGGTGAGGCCACTGCCAAACACATGCCCCACTGGCCAAGTGAGCAGGCAAAATGAGTACTGCTTCAAAAAGCAAACGTCTTTCTCCTCACCTCCCCCCACCTCTGGCACATTCTGGCAGCAGTCTTTCTGACTAATCAGCGGGACACATGTGCCTTTCTACAGGGTGACACCCCCCACCCTCCCAATAAAACCCCAACGTGTGGTGTGTCCCTGCAGACCTTATCTCAGCCAGGAGCACAACCCACTTCTTGGGTCATGCTAAGTACCAACCTGCGTGCCCCCTAGCACCGGGAGGGGTGGGGGTACCATCCCCTGCCACTTCCCCTTCCATTGTCGCAACAACTGGCATGACAGGTTAGCAGGGCGGGGCGTCAGGCACTGTCACTCACAGGCCTGGGGCAGACCTTCCCACACACACCCCACCCCCTGCAGGGAAAGGTGAGGTGAGCAGCCAGTCACAGGGGACAGTCTGCAGTCCCTAATCCCCCAAGCTTGACATTCACCCACCCCTCCATGTTCTGCCTCAAGGGGAGGGGGCCCGGGAAGCGGGATCTCCATTGTTTTGCCAGCTGTCTAGCAGCTGCTCCTTTGAGAGGAGCCCCTTGTGGGCCTGGCAGTGAAAGGGTGAAGGCCGCTGGGAGGGATAAAGGACGCGGTGGAGGTGCTCGCTTTCCCCGCTGCCTTCCTCAGCGCCCCTCTTGAGCGCTCAGTCTGGGGCCCTGGGCCTGGCCTCAGAAAGCCCCCCAGCCCCAAGGCGGCAGCCCCCATCCCACAGCTCTGGGCTACCTAGGCTCCTCCAAGCCCCCAGTTTCCCCCAAACCAAAGGCCACCCTGTCCTGCCTCTGGCGCCCCCAGGCTGGCCAGAAGGGGCCCGCGGTTTCCCTCCCCACCGCTCCAGGCTGGCCCCCACCCCCGGCTGTCGAGTCCCACGGTACCGCCAGGGACCGGAGCCGGGAGTCCGGGCCGCCGCTTCCAGGGGACAGGGGAGGAGGAGGCGCTGGCGGGCCCCGCCGCCGGTCTGGCCAGCCGGCCGGCCCGAACCCGCCCCGCCATCCCACCGGGCCTAGCCCGGTCGGCCACCAAACGGCCGCCCCCTCCGTCCCTCACTCACCGGTCGCCGGAGCCCGCCCGGCAGGCAGCAGGAGCGGAGACGCGGCATCCAGCGGCCCCGGCCGGGTCCGGGCTGAAGCGCAGCCCCGCGCAGCGCAGCGCCGCCCCCCGCGACCGCGCGAGCCGAGCCGAAAGGGAGCTCCCTGCTGGCGGCTCCAGGGATAAACGCCGGCCTGTCCGATCCGGGCGCGCCGCCAGCCTTGGGCCATGCGGGCACCTGGCGATGCCCTCGGAGACTGTCTACAGTGGGCTTCGAGGCTCCTGTACCCGTGTCAGAGAAGCTCTGCCGGGATGTCCTGTCCGCACTGGCCGAGGAGGCAACTGGACATGTCCGAAAGGCCCTGAGTGGCACTGCAACGGGCAGACCCTAGGATCATCTAAATGTATAGAAGTTCTGCCCACGACAGCCACCGACTGTCCTGGTTGTGTGCAGGGTAATGTTATCCAGAGGAAGCAATCGAGTCTTGCTTGCCACCTCTTCCCAGAGTAGCTCTGAAGGACGCTGGTGGACGGTGCCAACTGGCTCAGTCCAGGGCAGGTACTACCTGCCATGTCCAAGGTGGCACTGACAGAATGCACACCCCAAGTGGCGAACAGGCTCCCAGTGGCTTGGTCTGAGAGAGCCCTTAAGACTTTAAGAGGCTTACTTAGCACACACAAGGTTTATGGAGGTGGGAGTGGGGGTGAGGGTGGGGTGAGACTGGGGGTGGGAGGGATGGGGATGGCACAGGACAACAGGGGACATGCCAAAACCCAAAGCAACTCTAAATGCTGGTGAGGATGTGGAGCGACAGGAACACTCACTGATTGCTGGTGAGTGCAAAATGGTATAGCTACTTTGAAAGAAAGTTTCTTACAAAACTTAGTATCTTTTAATCATACAACTATGCCTGCAGCCTACCACTGTGGCATCCAATCCCATCAGATCTCGGAAGCTAAGCAGGGTCGGGCCTGGTTAGTACTTGGATGGGTGACCGCCTGGGGAACACCAGGTGCTGTAGGCTTGGGAGAAGGACCCTGCAACCCACTCTCAAAAAACAATATGCCATTGAAAACCCTATGAACAACAGAGAAGCACTGACAATAGTGTTTTGTCTGTTGTACCTAGGGTCGCTGAGTCGGATACCAACAGCACCTAGCAACAACAATCATACAAGTCAGCAATCACATTCCCAAGTGAATTGAAAACTTATGTCCACACAAAAACCTGCACATGATATTTATAACAACCTTATTAATAATTGCCAAACTTAGAAGCAACCAAGATGACCTTCAGCAGGTGAATAGATAAGTAAACTATGGAACATCAAGGCAATGATTCAGTACTAAATAGCAATGAACCACCAAGCCATTAAAAGACATGGAGAAACCTTAAATATATATTACCAGGTTAAAGAAGCCAACCTGGAAAGGTTACATACTGTATGATTCCAATTATACAAACTGGTGAATGGAAAAGGCAAAACTGGTAAATGTACTAGGGAGATGGTAAAAAGATTAGTGGTATCAGAGGTTAGGGTAGAAGGAGGGATGGATAGGAAGAGTAAAGAGGATTTTGGGGGTGATGAAACTATTATAGTGGATACATGTTATTATACATTTGTCAAAACCTGGAGAATGTACACTAACAAGAGTGAACCCTAATGTAACAGTGGACTTTGAGTGATTATGACGTGTCAATGTAGATTCATTGATTATAACAAATGTACACTTCTGGTGTAGGATATTGATAGTAGAGGAAGTTTATTAATTTTAAAGAAGTAAATGGGTTAATACATAAAGAACACATAGAAGCATTCCATGTCTACTAGTTTTATTATCTTTCCCAACTGATAGCTGTGGAAAATGAAGCACAGCTGTGGAAATGAGGTTTGTGCTTTGCTCACAGCCTATGAGTCGCAGAGTCAGGATTCAAACAAATGTCCCTAAGGCTCCAAAGCTCATGTTCATTTCCATACACCATAACAGTGAAATAAATAGGCATAGGAACAACTCATTTATTTACATGTGTCTACACCTAGAGCGGGGCTGGGATTTAGCTCAGTTGGTAAAGCGCAGCTCTGCAGTCTCTGAGCTCCTGAGTTTGATTCCCAGCACCGCAAAAATGGGAGAAGGATGTGGCAATCCACTCCTGAGGCAATCCCGAAACAATCAGCTGTTGAAAACCCTGTGAGGGTTGCTGTAAGTCGAACATGATTTGAAGACACCTAACAACAATACCACCTAGAGCACTCTCAGGGTAGCACACAGTATCCCTAAGAGTTCCTCTTGCCTAGACCAGGAGCCAGTTTCAGACACCAGAAAAGACTGAAATGCCAGAGCAACACTCATCCTGACACAGTGACTCTGGTTCTTGGCCAGTTGGCTTTATAATCCAAGTATATCCAACCTGCGACCCAAAACAGCTAGCAATGCGGCCCTAGAAAATCTTTTAATATCATGTGTTTTTCAGCATTTATTTTCTTTGTGACCTCCCTTATTATGTATATGCACTAAGTATATTATATAATTTATGTGTGGCCCAAGATAATTCCTCTTTACTCAATGTGGCCCAGGGAAGCCAAAAACTTGGACACCCCTGCTTTAATCTTTGACTTCCCAAACTCAAAACAATCCTCGTCTTAGCTCTAAATTAAAGTAAAAGCCAAAGTAAAGCACCTCTCTCCCTGTCACAGAAAAACATCAGAGTAGTGTCCACATAAAATAGCCCAGATGTCAGAGGGCCAGTTTTTCCAGAAGAGCTCTCAAGTCCCAGGACAATCTTACTTTGACAGACGCCCTCAGAAAGAAGCATGGTGATAAAAATTACTAGATTAGTTGTTTACTTAGTATGGATCAGGCAATATGCTAACCACTGGGTAGCACTGTCTCATTTAATCTCCACCATTACTTTATGAGGAAGTTGCTATTATTATCCTCATTTTACAGATTAGAAATCTGTTTAGGAGCCAGGTGTAGTGGCACTCGCCTGTAATCCCAGTGACTCAGAAAGCAGAGGCAGGAGGATAGAGAATTTGAAGCCAGAAGTAGCCTGTGTAATTTAGTGACACTCTGACTCAAATTAAAAAACAAAAAAGGGGCTAGGGGTGCAACCCAGTGCTAGAGCACTTGCAAAGTATATGTGAGGTCCTGGGTTCAACCCACAAGGAAAAAAAAAAAAAAAAAAGAAAGAAAAGAAAGAAAAAGAAACCAGGTTTAGGAAAGCCAAACAATTTGCCCATGGCCACGTGTCTAGTAAATAGCTAGAGTGTTTGCTCAGAACCACTCAGCAGATCTGCATCCTGATATGGAATGGAGAGTGCCTGGGCTTTGGGGCTACCAAAGAGGATATTTGGCTCTAGCAACTGCCGGCAAGCTCTTTTGCTTTTCTAAACCTCAATTTCCTCATCTATAAAATAAGGCTAATAATAGTGCTTGCCTGGGAAGGCTGGGAGAGGATTAAATAAGCAAATTCATCTAAAGCAATTAGCCTAGTATTTGAAATGTGGTAAGTGATTAACAAATGTTAATTATTATTAGTCTCTCTGAACCTCTATTTCCTTATCCATAAAATGGAGCCTGATAATACTATGTACATCATAGATTTAGTGAGAGGCTTTGGAGAAATGGCGGATGTAAAGCATGCATAATCATGTCTATTGTGTGGTAAACTACCACACTACCACCCTCCCAAAAGAATGGAGGTTCTCTGTAGTCTGATGCAGGAGGCTCACCTGAGCCCAAGAATTTGAGTCCAGCATGGGCTACATGGAAAAAACACTGAGCAAATAATACATACACACATACATACTTACATACATACATATTTTTAAAAATTTTTAAAAAAGAAAATAAGCAAATCTTCTTGTTTAAGAGCCCACAGAATTGCATGGCATGTGTGTGGGGCGATACCAAAACAAAATAAGAAGGCTGAGGTAGGAGGATCACAGTTGTAGGCCAGCGGCAGCATGCACAACTTAGTGAGTCCCTGCCTCAAAAATGATGATGATGATGATGATGATGATAATGATGATAAAAAGGGCTGAGGGTGCAGCTCAGTGGTGGAGCACTTGCCTAGCATGTGCAAGAAGGCCCTATGTTCAACCCCTAGTACTGAAGAAACAAAACAAGGAACACATCCCTAAAATGACATTTTAACAGTTCTTCTTTCTGGAAGTTGAGCCATATCCAAAAGAGAAAAATTGATATAATAAACCCCCAAGCATGCAGCATATAATTTCAATAGTTATCAACCCATGGAAATCTTTTTTTAGCTACGAAATTCTGATAGATGCTTCAACATGGATGAACCTTAAAAACATTATGCTAAGTGAAGGATGCCAGGCAGAAGAAAAAATATTGTGTGATTCTGTTTTATATGAGGTACCTACACTATGCAAATTCATAGAGATAGCAAGTAGAATAGAGGCTGCTAGGGACTGGTGGGAGGGAAAACTGGAGAGTCATTGCTTAATGGGCACAGAGTTTCTGTTAAAGATGACAAAGAATTCTGGAAATGGATAGTGGTGATAGTTATACAACATCTTGAACGTACTCAATGCTACTGAATTGTACATTTAAAAATGGTTAAAATGGGACTGCAAGTGGTAAGGGTAGGGGGTGCTCAGTGATAGAGTGCTTGCCTAGAATGCACAAGGCCATGGGTCCAATCCCCAGGACTGAAAAAAAATTAAAATGGTAAATTGTATGTTATGAACATTACACTATGTAAAAAAATTTTGAGAGCCTAGCCGTTGCATAAAATATGACCCCCTCTTATAAACCCTTGAGGGACTCAGTTTATATGTTGGCCTTTCTCTGAACCTGCAGCCTTACTCCTGAGTTGATTTGCACATAGCTTCTATACTTCCAAGAATTTCCTGACATCTGCTTGACTCTATAGCAACCCATAGCCCCACTAGCCACGAACCCAGCATCCTAGACTACGGACATCCACAAGCAGGGCTTTGAAGCCAGCCAGAGCAGGTGCTTCTGGAGTCTAGAGGCTAGAGTTTAACCCTACCTTTGCCACTTATTTTCCACTACAGCTTCATCAAATGACTTACCCTCTCAGTTTCTATGTCTGGGAAATTGGGGCTACAATCTCCTACCTCCCAGAGAATTGTAAGGATTGAAATAGTTCACATAATGGTCAAGTACTATACAAAAATAAAGAGCTTTTCAGTATTATGTTTGGAGTGATTCAAGGAGGGTCAACCTAGGACTTAGGTTATCGACTCATTGGAAAATTGGTGCCTCCAGAAGTGAGCTACTTGCAAGCTAAACTTTCCTTGATGTCACTTTTGGTCAGGTGAGCAATACAGTAAGCAACAGTCTGGTCTACCAGAAACTGACAGCATTCCCAGGACGTGGGATTTTGGGAGCTAAAAGTGAAAAGGCCCATGGGTAAAAAAGACCAGGGGTGAGTCAGTCACTCAAGGGATGACCTCCCAATTGCCAATTCTGGGGATAGCCTCTCAGACCTGCTAACCATTACCTATTTGACCTGCCTTCCTTCTAGAACTTGGCCTCCAGAACCACTTCTGGATTTCCTCACTGGATATGCTTCCTCTGTTGGTTCTTCAATCAGTATTGGCTTCTTAGGACTTCTTCCTTTGCCTTCTGATCTTATGATGCTATACCCCCTTGGGAGACCTTGTTCATTCCCAGCACTCCCAAACACTTCCCATACAGTAGATAACTCCCAAATCTCCATGTCAGACATCACTCTAGAGGCCAGCCTAGTACTTCCACCATCATTTGCAAATACTCCAAACTAATTATGTCCAGGGCTGGGATTTAGCTCAGTTGGTAGAGCGCTGCGCTGCAGTCTCTGGGGTCCCAAGTTCAATTCCCAGCACCACAAAAAATGGGAGGAGGGCCTGGCAATCGACTCCCAAGACAATCCGGAAATGGTCAGCCATTGAAAACCCTATGAGGGTCGCTATGAGTTGGATACCGACTCCACAGCACCTAACAACAACAACAATTATGTCCAAAGCCAAATGCACATCTTTCCTTACCAAATTCTTCCTTTAGGCAGTGATGCACAAGGCCACTCTCCCTGCTATCTACCTCTCCTTCAGCTCCCACCCACTCAGGCACTAAGTCTTATTGATGCTACTCCATAAATACCTCTCCAATCTGCATCATCTGTTCATCTTCATTGCCATGTCTTCTTTTCAAGCCTTATTATCTCTTGTCTAGACAATTGCAATAGCCACAGTCACCTGCTTCCACTTCGTCCTCTCCAACCCATTCTCCATGTGGCGATCAGAATGATCTTTCTAAAATACAAATATGCTCATGTCATTCCCTGGTGTAGAATTCTTGAAAGGCTCCCAATGGCCTAGTGCAGGGGTCAGCAAATTTTTCTGTAAAGAGCCTGATGGTAAATAGTTTAGGCTTTGCAGCCCAGATGGTCTCTGTCTCAACTATTCAAAAGCACACAAAAGCAGCCACAGACAATACATAAATGAATGGCCATGGCTGTGCTCCAATAAAACTTTATTTACAAAAGCAGGTGGTGGAACAGATTTGGCTTGAGAGCTGTAATTTGGCAATTCCTGGGCTAGAGAATAGAATCCATGCTTCCTGGCATAACCCAAACAAGCCCTTTACATTCAGCAACAATGAAAATGCCTTATTCTTCCCTGAACAGATTGTCATGCTTTCATATATGCCTCCCCCTCAATTTGAAACATTCTTTCTTACCCCCTAAGTCTAAGGTGTCCACTGGTTCTTTAAGGTTGATTCCAGATGTTAGTTTCTCTATGAAATTGCCCACAATTCCACCAGGAAGGGTTAGTTCTTCCACACTGACTCTAGCACTTTCTACCTGTCTCTATTACTACATTTATCATTCTGAGTGTATGTAATATTTCTTTGTCATGTCTTTTGACCATGATGCTTCAAGACCCATATTGTTCATACATTCTTCTCCCTCCAGTGCCAACCTTATTGCTGAGATTATGATGGGACAGTAACAGCTATTGGGATAATTAATGTATTTATTGAGAGAATAAATATATTCATTTTTTTCCATGGCACAATATCTCAAAATTATATGAAAAGTGGCTGTCCTTTCAGAAAAGGTCCCTGAATCCAGTTAGGGACAAGCATTGGCTAAAGCTCCTGAGAACTAGAGGATGGCAGAAAAAGGCCACTAGTTGATATTGAGTCTGAGGAAAAGGAGACTTGGGTTACATTTCTGCTATGTGCTAAGCACAGGGTAAGATGCCTTATGAACAACTTTTTTTTTTTTTTTTTTTTTTTTTTTCAGACAGGGTCTTGCTATGTAGCCCAGGCTGGCCTTGACCTCACAGTTGTCCTACTGCAGCCTCCTGAGCATTGAGACTACAAGCATAGGCCACCACACCTGGCCACTCCCATTTGAATCCTGCCAAAGCCCCTTCAAACTGGATATGGCTAACTTTGAATATAAATGGAGAACTGAAGTTTAAGACATTGAAGTGATTGGCTAAGACTACATTGCTACAGAGTGTCAGAGACAGCATTAAAGAGGCAGGGATTGTGGGTATGATAGAGTGCTTGGTGATAGACCCCATATTTAGCATGCACAAGGCCCTGGGTTCAACCCTCAACACCAAAAAGAAAAAGAAAAAAAGGAAAGAACTTGGGTGCCATTGGCTGTGAAACCACAAGTAATTTCCACAAACCCAAACAAAGAGGAACAACATGGTCTCCTGATGTCCCACACAGCATCCAGCAAATCATTTATCCTCTCTGTCTCAGAATCCCCAGCTATAATCTTTCCAGCAGAAATAGGAGAAAAAAACCAGGTTACATTATCATTCTTTCCTTGGAAAATGTCTCTACATGAAGATCTATTTAAACTATATTCTCTCTCTCTCTCCCTCTTTTTTTTTTTCCAGTACTGGGGGTTGAACCTCGTGCTTGCATGCTTTGCAAGTGCTGGACTACTGAGCTGCACCCCCAGTCCTTTTTTATTTTTTATTTTTTTTTACTTTTTGAAACAGGGTCTCGCTAAGTTATGCAGACTGCCTCTGGTCTCAAACTTGTGATCCTCCTGCCTCTGCCTCCCAAGCCGCTGGGATTATGCGTGTGTGCCACCGTGCCCGGCTTAAGATCTATTTAAACTATATTCTTAAAAAGAATTACAAAAGTAAATTTTATGTTATGTGTATTTTACCATAATACAACAAAGAAAAAACAAATTTGATATAAGGTCCTTCACTTCAGATAACTGTAATACAATATAACACAAAATGATATAAATGACAAAATAATTCAGATATCAAGGGGTAAACTATTTAGAAATAAAGCATTACTCAAGCTTGTATACTCAGAAATGCCCTGATTTACTCTCTCCTACCAGTGGCAACCACTATTCTGAGTCAGATGTTGATCATTCCCATGCATTTCTATATGAATAGAATATATCCTCAAACAGTACAAACTATTATTTCGCCTAGTTTATTAAAATATACCATATTGTCTTTACTCTTCTGAAATTTGCTGCTTCTGCTAGTCATTGAAAGATTCATACTAATAAGTTTTGTTATATTCTCTTTTTTTGTGCTGGGAATTGAATCCAGGACCTCATACTTCCTAGGCAAGCACTCTACAACTGAGCTAAATCCCAACTCCTCTAATATGTTCTTTTCTACAGCTGTATAATGTTCTAAGTATGAAATCCACCACAAAATAATTATCCATTCTTCTGTCTATGGATCTTTATGGTTGTCTCTTGGATTTGCTATTACAAAGCAATGCTATTGTGAACATTTAAATTTTTTTTCAAACATTTTAAAATTTATCTTCAGGTGCTAATGGTTCAAGAGATTTTCTAGGGGGGTATATTTAGAAATAGGAGGGCTGAGTCACAAAAGATTCCCATTTCCAATTATACTTGATATACTCCCTCACTTTTTAGGACCTAGACGTCAATAACTCGAAGTTCAATGAAAACAGCTTCAATAGCAGCAAGCAGAATTCAAACTACACGTTGGAAAAAAACTTCCTTAATTCTTTTTTTTTTGAACACCCCACATATTTTATTAGCACAAAAAAGTAGCCATTACAAGGCACAGCAAACAGAAATACACGTTAGCAAAGGGTTAGTGTTGCATACACATACAGCTTTCCTTTTTTTGTATCATTGAACTTCCTTAATTCATAAAGGATTGTTAGAAATTGACTCAAGTTTCCAAGAAGAAGGAATATCTGTCTCTTCTGGTTTTCTGACATGCCTCAGAGTATCCCTGTCTGGATGCAATCCTAAATCTAGCTAAATATATCGAAATTAATTAACTCAGCATATGTAAATTGAACTGCTATTCCATACGAAGCACTGAGTGGGAGCGGGACTGTGCGTCCCCCTCCTACACTTTATCACCCCCGTCTGTGATCCTGAGATGAAACGGCCAGTGAGAGACACGCACAGAGTTACACAGAAGGCTGGATTTAAATAACTGCTCAAGACCGCAGCAAAGGGGAAGTCACGAAACTATGCATGACTAATTATCAAGTGGAATCATCCTAGGGGCTCAGAGGAGAAAAGGGCCAGAGGAGTGGACAAGGAAGTCTTCATGGAAAGAGGGTAAAATTTGAGAACCTAACAGTAGATCTTTTTTCTGGCACCTTCCTCTTTTTTTTTTTGTAGTCATAAGGATGGAGCACAGGGCTTCGCACAGGCTAGGCAATTGCTCTGCCACTGAGCCATCGCGTGGCCCAGAATATAGATGATAATAATAGATAATAATGGCTTCTATAGCTTGTTGAAGAGTGCTACGTGCCTGGCACTTTACTCGCATTATCTTTCTTAATTCTTGCAAGAACCCTGTGAAGTAGGTATTATTAGTCTCTTTTTATTTTATTTTACTGTATGTATGTATGTATGTATGTATGTATTGCAGTATTGGAGGTTGAACCCCGGGCCTCATGTATACTAGGTAAAAGCTCTACCACTGAGCCACCTAGCACCCCATCCCCTCGCCGCTTTGTGTGTTTGTGTGTGTGTGTGTGTGTGTGTGCGCTTGGGGGTTGAACCCAGGGCCTCACACATAATTTGCAAGTGCTCTTCCACTGAGCTACACCCCCAGCCCCTCTATAAAAATTTTTTATCTTGAGACAGGGTCTCACAAGTTGCCTCTGGCCTCAAACTTGCAATCCTTCTGCCTTCACCTCCCAAATGGCTGGGATTATAGGCATACACCACGTCTCTGGCTTAGCATCATTTGTTGTTGTTATTGTTTTTGTTTGTTTGTTGTTTTGAAACAGGGTCTCCTTGTGTATACTAGGCTATCCTGGAACTCATTAAGTACACCAGGCTGGCCTTGAACCCATGTTGATCCTCCTGCCTCAGCCTCCTGAGTGCTAGGATTATGGGTGTGTGTTACCACGCCTCGTTTTAACATCTTTTTGTACATAAGGAAACTATCCCTAAAACGGGGCTGGGATTTAGCTCAGTGGGTAGAGCGCTGCGCTGCGCTGCAGTCTCTGAGGCCCCGAGTTCAATTCCCAGCACCGCAAAAATGGGAGAAGGGCCTGGCAATCCACTCCCAAAGCAATCCCGAAGTACTCAGCCATTGAAAACCCTATGAGGGTCGCTATGAGTCGGATACCGACTCGACGGCACCTAACAACAACAACAACATCCCTAAAACATCAGATAGCCTGATCTAGGTCACACAGCCAGCAAATGCCAAGGGTAGGATTTGAACTCGGTTCAGCACTGATGCTTCCCTACTCAGAGCTCTCTGGAAGTGGTCACAAGAAAATTTGGGAGACAGAGAAGCCTGCAAAGGTTCCAGGCACAGGTCTCGGGACAGTGGAAGTGGGGGGCTTCTACAGAAAAGAATGGGTGATCAGCTAGAAAGAGAGGTGTTCCTGGCTCATGGAAGATGCTGGATGCTCAGGAGCTTCAGGCTCTTAATTTAAGGAGAGTTGATAGGGAGACCAGTGCACTTGGGAACAGAGGCAGGCAGCACGGGCAGAGAGGTCTTTGGTAGGCTCAGCAACAGCAGTCCAGGGATGCCAGCCTGAGCCAGGGAGGTGGCTTGGGGACCAGGAAGGGACAGGTAGGTGTGAGAGAGACCAGGAAGGGAGGTTTGTCCATGGTCTCTGCTACTGACAGCTATCAAAGCCAGTGAGAGAGGAGCTGATGATGGATTCACCATTCTGAGTGACCCAAGCAGGAAGGCAAAAGCAGTGCTCTAGGGCGGGGTTGTAGCTCAGTGATAGAGCACTTGCCTACCATGTGCAAGGCCCTGGGTTTGATCCCCAATACCACAAAATAACAATAATAATAGTAAGGGTAATAATAATTTTTAAAAATAGGATTGCAGGCTTACCATGCATGAGGCTATGAGTTCATTCCTTGTTGTTGTTGTTAGGTGCTGTCAAGTCGGTATCTGACTCATAGCGACCCTCGTAGGGTTTTCAATGGCTGACTGTTTCGGGATTGCCTTGGGAGTGGATTGCCAGGTCCTTCTCCCATTTTTGTGGTGCTGGGAATTGAACTCGGGACCTCAGAAACTGCAGCACAGCACTCTACCAACTGAGCTAAATCCCAGCCCGTACTACCAAAAAAAAGCAACTCTTTAGGCAGATCAGCTTAATATAAAGGCTGACGTTATTTTTCCCAGCTTCTACTGATAAGCACTTTATACACATAAACTTCATTTCATCCTTACAACATTCTTATAAGGTTGTTGTTGCTGTTGTTGTTAGATGCCATCGAGTCATATCCAACTCCCAGCAACCCTCATAGGGTTTTCAATGGCTGATTGTTTTGGGATTGCTTTGGGGGTGGATTGCCTCATCCTCCTGCCGTTTTTTGTGGTGCTAGGGATCAAACCTGTGTCCTCAGAGAGTGCGGAGCAGCACTCTACCAACTGAGCTAAACCCCAGCGCTTTTATAAGGTAGACTCTTATTATTCCCACTTTTCAGGTACAGGAACTAGGGTGCAGAGGTTGAGCCACTTGTCCAAGGTTACACAGTTGGTCAGGGACAGAGGTTGGATTTGAACCCAGACATCTGGTTCTAGAGGCTTTGTTCTTAATCACATGACTGTGTGTTGAGGTAGGGTCTTCAGGAGGAAGCAGGGGTCCTCATGCACACTCCACATTCCCCACCCTTGAGGATCAAGCAAGAAGGCAGGATTTTTTGCTGGGTGGCAATGCCTGGTCAGAGGTCAGAGCCGTGTTGCTATCCTGAGCCAGCTGCCTCTCCCCATCAGACTGTGAGCCTAGGGCCTGCACTGCCTGGGCACTGGCTGGTGAGAGGATAGCTATAGCCACTCCTTCCTCATCAATGGAGTGGGAAAGGCCAGCCAGGCTGCTCCCATGAGCAGCTGTGACTGGTGCAGGCTTCGAAGAATGCTGGCAGGTAGAAACCCAGCTCCATCAAGTGTCGGAGGAGGCAGCCCACCCTGCATGTGAAGTTCAGGAAGAGCATCTTCTCCATGGCCCAGGACACAAAGCAGTTGGCACTAGTGGGACCGGGGTAGGACTGGTGATGAAACCTGGTCAGAGAACCAAACCCAAATAGAGGGTACTGCCCCACCAGGAAGGCCAGCTCCTTAAAGACTGGCAACATTGTGTGGCCAATGTGGATGGCAAAACCCTGTGTGCTGGACTGCGGCCCCAAGGCATTTGGGGAGAATATCATCTTCCACTATGCTATCTGTCTAGGAGGTAAGATGACTCCAGGAGCCCGGCTGCCAGCTTTTGCAAGCTTTCCTCTCCATATCCATTCGCTCTTCCTTCACCATCGGGGGCTGAACATAGAAGCTGGAGGCCATGGCCACCAGCACGTTCTAGAAAACCCAGAAGTAGATGCGAGAAACAAATGAGAAGCAGATGCAGTGATTGGGGCAGCCAGGCTAGAGGCGATGGCAGATGAACTTGG